>JAJJHY010007243.1:0-28016 GCA_021224005.1 Drosophila setifemur
GCAGATATTCCCGCTGGGACCATAAAAACTTCTGCAATGCTCGCAGGATTGCAATCTTAATGATCGCCCATCGCCCATCCTGGACAGAGGACGACCTCACACCTCCTTCCGTAATGGGATATAAAAAATCAATTAGCTTCCGCCTGAATGCTTAACTCTTGCAGGCGTCTTTATGGCTCCTGCCCTCCATTTTAATTGGCCATTATTACGCATAATTTGCTTTAGGTCGGTGGTGAAATTGCGCAGAAAACAATTTCTCTTCGGTGTTTTTTTTTTAATTTAATTTAAATATTTAAGGGAATAGAGCTATTTTAGAACTCAGAATAAGAACTTGAATTTTTACACTTTATTTAAGCGTATTATTGGCAAACCAATTTAAAATTTGTATTTTTTGGAGAATTAATTTCATATATAATATTTGAGAATGAGTGTTTTGGGAATTAAGAAATTAAAAGTATTTTGCTTACTTTGTTTCGAGCAACGAATCAATTTTAAAGACTTAGTAACAATATTTTAAGCATTCGAATAATGTTTATTTTTTAGTGTATATATATTAATTGTGATTTCTTGCATTTATTGTTTGAACTATTTCAAATACTTGTTGCATATGTACATATGTCGCTTTTCGCATCAAACTTATTTTTTCTGGCAGTGCACTCACCCAGTATGACCAGCCCGTTGCCGAGGAGTCCGGCGAATCCTATGATTCCGAAGAAGACCGGCACTATCGTGGACACAATTCGCTCGAGGGCCACGCTCTCCGGATCGTACTCCATCGAGTCGTTGGCATTGTGATCGGAGGTGAAAGGAAAGTTATTTCCACTGCCACTGGCATTCCCATTTGCATTGTCATTGTAGTTTTTACTGTAGTTTCCATCGCCATTGCCATTTTGGCTGGTTGCGGCCAAAGAGGCTTTGGGCCAGCTACCAATTAGCATGGCCAACAATAGAGCCACCGTTGGCCACCGATGGCTGGCCATCTTCGGATCGATTTGTTCTATACCTCCGCTGCACAGATGAATCCGGGTATCTGCGGGATATGTGTCGGTGGAGGTGTTCGTCCCACTCGATCTCTATCGATGTATTTTCGCTCAATCATCAATTGTTTGGCTGTTCACATTTCGCCTACGACCACGCCCACCGCATGATTTGCATGATTTCTGTCGTGGGTTATTTATCCGCCTGCCTGCAAGAGAGAGACAAATTGAAGTCGTGTTATAAATATTGCAGATACACATACAGATACAGATGCGAGATACAGATACGTGGCCATAGAAACGCTAATAAATCTAAATCTATATCGGGATAATGGATAGACAGTCGGGTCCGGCGATGTACGCGTGTGTTTGGTTGAGTTTTATTTTTGTGAACTGCAGTTCATAGTGGACTAAATCGAGGAACATTTCTTTTAATTATAGTTATTCAAAGGACATCGATAAATAACAATTTTTAAGCTTAAAAGCAGCAGAAACTAGCCTCCATTTTATTTTTTATTTGTTCCTTAAACATATTTGGCTTAAAGGTATTGGCTTGTAATTGTTATACTCTTGCAGAGGGCATTATAATTTTGACCAGAAGTTTGGAACGCAGTGAATGTGACGTCTCCGAAAGCTACTTAAGCTTAATTTTTCATCTGCTGACGCACTGACTTTTTAACATAGACTGTATTTAAGTTTAGTAACTAAATTCTGTTATAAAATTATTCACTAACAATTACAGCTAAAATTCATATGCTTAGCTTATAAGCTCAAATCTGTTCAGCTTCGTTAGGCTGTCTGTGTGCCCCCTTGAGATCCGTTTTAAATTTGAATGTGCCAATATGAATCAAATATTTGTAGGCAACACTGATCAAGAAAAAATATGCCCCTAGAAAATAGGTCCTGTGGCGCAATGGATAACGCGTCTGACTACGGATCAGAAGATTCCAGGTTCGACTCCTGGCAGGATCGGAATTTTTGTTATTATTGTTATGGAAGATTGGTAAACTAAAAACATGTTAGAAAGAAAAGTTTACAAATCAAACAAAGTGACTGACCCCTCATAAATTAGACTTTGAAGGTAAAATTAAGTTAAAAGTGCTGCTAACAGTTACTGTTCTCGGGATATCGATTTTCTATATTGATTAAAAAATAAATATGCCTAGATCAACTAAATAAATAATACTTTGCTTTTATGAGGAAATACTTTCATCCCTCAGTTATATAAATACATATCATTTTAATGTTGTGTTGGCCATTACAGACAGAATAACGAACATACTCGTATATTTACTATTTTAAAAACCAATTGATTGGTATTAATGGCTGTCAAAACGGGCATAGGGCTGCGTAAATATATTTTATCGGACCAATGAGATTATTGAGGTTCTGTTCCCACAATAAGCGTACACAAATCATATCGATGGTCTTTTATCAAATTAAAAAAAATAGGTCCGCCCCCGGGTGGACTCGAACCACCAACCTTTCGGTTAACAGCCGAACGCGCTAACCGATTGCGCCACGGAGGCTATACGGATCAAAAAAACTATACAAAATCAGCAAAAAGGGTATTTTTATTTCATAAAGATATGTAAACTAGTCTCTCAGTTTTAAAGCTATCAATCTGTTGCAGGTAGTATATAAGTCGGAACGGTTTGAATCGGATCACTACATCACATAGCTGCCATAGGAAAATTTATTATAATTTTGACCAGAAGTTTGTAACGCAGTGAAGGAGACGTCTCCGACCCTATAAAGTATATATATTCTTGATCAGCATCAACAGCCGAGTCGATCTAGCCATGTCCGTCTGTCCGTCTGTCGGTTGCTATGTAAACTAGTCTCCCAGTTTTAAAGCTATCGGGCTGAAACTTTGCACCGACCCTTCAATCTGTTGCAGGTAGTATATAAATCGGAACGGCCGGAATCGGAACACTACATCAAATAGCTGCCATAGGAACGATTGGAAAAATGTGCTATAAACTCGCCATTTTTAAAGATATTTTATTTATTTCTTAGGAAATTTTTATTGATGACTATTTTCACCTATCCTAAAAGTTTCATCAAAATCAAACCACTATATCCTATAGCCGCCATAGGAACGATGTGAGAAAATGGGTCATTGAGCATAACTCTGGTGTTTTTCAAGTCAATTAATTCATTCTTGAGAATTCATAGACATTAAATCCCTTTTAGAAATTTAAAAACCAAAGATCGGATCACTATATCCTAAAGCTGCCATACAATCGATGGAACAGTTTAAAGGCAACTGGTCTGCAAGGGTATTCTAAGCTTCGGGTACCGAAGCTAGCCTTCCATTCTTGTTTTTCTTTTTTTTGAGCACGGATAAGCGAAGTCGTCATTGACAACCGCCACTCGGCATTCGCCATTGAGAAGGGAGCGCAGCGCTGTTAGATAAAGTTGGAACTCTCCCAAAATCGTAGTAATGCCACAGTAATGCCACTATGAAGTCCCCTGAGAAAAGCATGAATCACACACTGAAGCCCTCTTTTTGGGAATTGAAATGCAACATATTTTAAGCATCTTGAAGGTAGAGCAGCGCTGCTATATAAAACCGATATTAAGGATAATACAAAAACCCCAATTTAAGTGTTTTCAATTAGCGATGCAATTTTAAATTGCTAACTGAATTTTATATTGATAAGCAAGATAAGACAAGTAAGGTCCATCCAAAGTATGGTTTTTAAACCGAATTTTCTGGTCAAAAGTTTCCCAAAATATTTTAAAGAAATCCCATTTGATCTATCTTTGAGTATACTTAGCACTGTTAGATAAAACGGTATCTTAAAGCATGGAATCTTCCTGAAATTTCAACAACTCACCCCCAGGGGCACTTTTTAAGCTTTAAGATCTCTAAACAACTAAACAAACAAGTGCTACACCATAATAATGTATTTATTTATGAATAATTATTAACAATGTATTTATTTTTTAATAATGTATTTATTTACTTATTTTCTTTAACGATGTATTTATATATAAATAATATGTTTATTTATTAATACTTATTTACTAATATGTATTAAAAATGTATTTATTTATTTATAATTATTAATAATATATTTAGCTTAAAAACCAAAACATACAAATAACCATATTGAAAATAGTAACAATTGCCCAACACGATTTCTCATCATAAATTTGTAAGAAATGGTTTGAAGTTTTCGGTAAAATAATTAATGTATTATTTGATTTGGAATAGCAAAATACTAAATACAAGCAGATAAAATGACGCGCAGGGTCACACTTGCTTGTCCTGTCTCAAACAAGGTCACATTAGCACGCGTGCCGCTTTTGCAAAGCTGAAATTTGTTAGTTATTTTTGTTTGTTTAAATTGCAACTAATAGAGACTAGCTCGCCGCACTGAACATGGACCTGGTGGAGCTGCTGCAGCAGGCCCAGCGCATAACGAACGAGACCAAGATGGACACGGAGATGCCGCGTGTGGAGCGAACCGTTTCACAGGTTCTCCAGGTCACCCAAGAACTTCACTCGCGTGTCACACAAACCGGCACCAACGATCTGCAGGCGTAAGTAGCGCCAAAGTCTCCGGTAAAGCATGTGTTAAACTCGCCCGTTCCGTTGGCAGCCACACACTGCTTGGCTCGAAGGGCGTAGACCTGCCCAAACTGTCGCAGAAGCTGGAGACGCTCAGCGCGCGCAAATCTTTTGAGCCACTCGATCCCGTCGCCGACACCGATATCCAGGGATATTTGAAGAACGAGCGCGAGAACGCCATCCTGTCCGTTATCGAGGAGACCAATCGCAGTGTAGGTGCAGCCAGTACGACGATCTCATCTCCAGAGATAATCACTCCATTTTTTTTTTGACTACTCAGACTTTCAGGGCCGTGGAGAGGCAAAAGTGGCGCTACGTGTACGCGGATTGGGGCGATGAGAAGGAGGCGCTACTGAACGCTTTGGTGGGGGCGAGGCAGCAAGATTTCCCTGATGTGCAGCGCCAAGTTCTACCCACATCGGTGGCCGACAATCCGGAACCCTTCTCGCGACTCGCCGGGCCCATCCAGAAGGCCTACGCAATGAAAATCAAGGAGTATAATGAGGCGCACATCCAGAGCGGTCAGCGGGAGAATCTGGTGGCGGCGTTCGCCAAAATTGCACTCCAGTCCTTCGACGACGAGCATGTCCATGACATGTGGAACGTGCTGGAGTACATGTCCACCGTGACACCGCTGGCGCGCAACACCGATCCCATACACGCCCGCCAAACTGCCCCCCAGTTCGTGCAGCAGGCGCGCACATATCTGGAGCGGCGCTATAAGATCTACATGGAGACCATTGTACAGAAGAACCTGTTGCTGACCAAGCGCGGTGGGGTGCCTAGCACCTACACCTTGGTGAGCTGCTACGTGAGCATTAACTTTACGAAGCTAGCGGCACTCATTGGATTGGAGGACGTGAGCAATGGGAAACCCTTGTGGCCGCTGGTCTACTACAGTCTGCGGAGCGGGGACTTGGGAGCGGCGATTCAGTTCCTCAAAGAGTGGGGCGCTTGCCCCGACCTCCTCAAGATGATGACGATGCAGAAGCGTGGCGACACGGAGACGCCCCACCCGAGGATAGAGACCACGCTGAAGCTGGAGTACAACAACAAGCTGCGCGTCTGCAACGATCCTTTCAAGAAAGCGGTGAGTCATTATTCACTCTTGGGGGACCCTTTGTAATTTACTCACCGAACTTAAATCTTCGGTAGGTTTACGCAATAATTCTGACCTGCGATCCCCACGATGGGCACGCGGAACTGATGCGCACCATTGATGACTTCCTGTGGCTGCAGTTGTCCATTCTGCGGCTAAATGATAAGCGCCACTACGACATCGAGCAGCTGACCTACGCCGGTCTGCAGTCGCTTATCTTGGACAAGTATGGCGAGAACTACTTCAATGCGCGCGAGAAGGCGCCGCTCTACTTCCAGGTCCTGGCCCTGACTGGCCAGTTTGAGTCGGCCATCGAGTTCCTGGCCCGCACGGAGACGAACCGCCCGCACGCCGTCCACATGGCCATCGCCCTCAACGAATTGTCCATGCTGGGTGCCCCCAGCTCGGTGCAGGCCCCGTTGCTAAGCTGTGAGCCGGACGATCCGGTGCCGATGAAGCGTCTGAATCTGGTGCGGCTGATTGTGATGTATGCCAAGTGCTTCGAGCAATCTGACACCGCCCAGGCGCTGCAGTACTACTATCTGCTGCGCCATTTCAAGAACCCCAAGGGCGGCAACGTAATGCTTAGCTGCGTCTGCGACCTGCTCGTGGAGAACTACTCCGACGAAATACTAGTGCTGGTCTTCGGTGAGGAAGACCAGAGCAATACGGGTCGCCTAACGGGGTGAGTGCAATTCTTGGTGAGCCGAATTCGGTGGCTAATCCTAGCTTTTTAGACCCTGTACCCAAAGGGTAAAGGGTATATTAAGTTTGTGCAAATGTATGTAACAGGCAGAAGGAGGCGTGGCAGACCCCACAAAGTATATATATTCTTGATCAGCATGACGAGCTGAGTCGATATAGCCATGTCCGTCTGTCCGTCCGTCCGTTTGTCCGTCCGGATGAACACACGGATCTCAGCAACTGTAAGAGCTAGAAGAACCGTATTACCAGTGTAGATTCTTCTAATACTGAGTAAATTAGAGTTTATTTTTTTAAGTCGGTGCCACGCCCACCGCCCCCGCAATTTGTATTTGAATTTTTGCACTGCCCTGCACTGCACAATTTTCAAGCTAAAATTTTTTTAAAAATACACATGCAATTGGAGCATAGATTTCTACCGATCCTGAAAATTTCATCAAGATTGGTTAATTAGAAAGCGCACAATAAATACCTAAAGTTTACAGGCGATAAACACAAAAAATCTGTTTATTTGCGCAAACAAACGGTAAATCGCTTGCGTTCGGTGGTTGATTTTTCTCGGAAGTGCCGCTGCGCTGCCACTACATTCATATACATATGTATGAATGTGTATATATGTATGAATGTGCGTCTTCAATATATTTATACTGTATTAGCTGCCGGTTCAAAAAGTTTGGGTATGTCGAATGGTTACGACGTTCGACTTAAAACGCGAAGATCTTGGGTTCCAGTCCCAGACCGGACTCGGCGTGAATATATATATATATATATATATATATTTTTTTTTTAGAATTATTTTGCCAAATAACCAAATTTGTACAGAGTCTGTAACAGTCGGGAAACTCGACTGTAACGTTCTTACTTGTTTTTTTACTATGTTTAGCGGCATCTTTGAGGACTTCCATACAATGGACTGCGACAAGTACTCACTGGCGGGCAAGGTGGGTGACGAGCTGGTGGACCGGAGCAACTTCGAGGCGGCCATTCGGCTGTACTTCATTGGCGGGCAGCTGGACAAGGCATTGCGCCTCATGTGCTCCCTGATGTCCCAGGTGGTGCACCAGCCGACCAGGCGTGGCACGTTGCGTGATCGCCTGCGAATCACCATCAAGAAGCTGGACGCGGCGCTGGCTGCGCGCAAAATGGATGTGGAGGCCCACGTGTTGGTCACCTATGGAATGCTCACCCAACTGATGCAGTACTTCGACATGATCCATTCGGGGGAAGCGCGCATGGCAGCGGAGCTGCTGGCCAACAATCGCCTTATTCCCACTAACTCTGCGGAGGTGGACGAGTGCGTCACGAATCTGAGACGCATGGGCCCGGAAATTATCAAGGTTATGCCGGATGTCCTGCTCGCTGCCATGAATATTATCTACGAGGAGTACGTGCATACGATGGGCAATGCTGCACAGGGGTCCGAGTACGATGATGACGCCATCAGCGACGACAAGGAGCTTACCCTGCGACATTTGCGCGGTCGTGCCAAGGCCCTCACGAACATGGCAGCCAGTGTTCCATACCGAATGCCCGAGCAGACCAACAAACGCCTTGTTCAGCTGGAGATCCTGATGCACTAGCTCCAGCATCACCACTGCCCGTTTCGTATGGAACTTCTTTTGTTTCCGCTTGTCTCTGTTTTAGATAATATGAGAGCATTGAATAATTTATTTGCGATTCATTTTTCACTCGATTAATAGATTATTTTTAAAGTGTAATATGAAATAATCTACTATGCCGTTTTTTTACATTTATCCTCAAAAGAACTTTAACCAATAGTTGATACATTCTTTGCTGTTTGAAATAAGACTATATACAAGAAATATGATTCATTCGAAATTATTTGGAAACAGGAGAAATATAGCATGTTGCAAAATATTAAATCATTAAAAAGTTGAAAGGAAACCAGAAGTATTGATATGAATTTGGGATTATATACAACTGTAATTATAATGAACTTATTTTTGGTATTTACCATTTTGAAATTATAAAGAACGAACATTTTTGAAAGAAGAATAACAGGAATATTTAAATGGCAAAATATATGTTCTCATCCTTTTGCAAAAAGATAAAAATAATTGAAATGTATTTTAAATTTACGTTGAATGGAGTTTCGGAATAAGGATTTAACTCAAAGTTGAAAAGGAATGGCTCATTGTGTACTATATAATTAGGATCTATAAAATATGGCCTCCTAACAACATTGTTTGTGGTATACAAAAAACACTAAGACTCTGTTAAGTCAATGAGCTTTTTCATTGGCTATAATTTCCGCAATAATCACAAGTAATTATATTAGTTTGATTTAAATTTATTAGGCCACGAGGGGCAATGTTTTTATACCCTTGCGGAGGGTATTATAATTTTGACCAGAAGTTTGTAACGCAGTCAAGGAGACATTTCCGATCCTATAAAGTATATATATTCTTGATCAGCATCACCAGCCGAGTCGATCTAGCCATGTCTGTCTGTCTGTCCGTCTGTCGGTTGCTATGTAAACTAGTCCCTCAGTTTTTGAGCTATCGGGTTGAAACTTTGCACCAACCCTTTAATCTGTTGCAGGTAGTATATAAGTCGGAACGGCCGGAATCGGAACACTACATCACATAGCTGCCATAGGAACGATTGGGAAAAAATGCCGAAATTTCGCCATTTTTTAAGATATTTTATTTATTTCTTGGTAAACTATATTAAATAGCAATTTTAACATATCCTGAAAGTTTTATCAAAATCGGACCACTATATCCTATAGCTGCCATAGGAACGATGGGTGAAAATGGCTCATTGAGCATAACTCTGGAGTTTTTCAAGACAATTAATTCATTTTTGAGAAAAACAGTTTTCATAGACAGTAAAGCCTTTTTAGAAATTTAAAAACCCAAAATCGGATAACTATATCCTATAGCTGCCATACAAACGATTGAACGGGTTGAAAGCAACTAGCCTGCAAGGGTATTCTAAGCTTCGGGAACCGAAGCTAGCCTTTCTTTCTTGTTTCTTGTCATATTTGTTATGAGTCCTTAAACTGTTCTTCCCCCGAAAATAGATTCGACAGTTCGTTCATGGATTGGATTGCTTATAAACCATTTAAGTAATTTTCAATCAACTCCATTCTTCCATCAGTCAGTCAGTTGTCTGCTGGTGCTGGCTTACTTGGTGCTTGGTGCTAGATTGCGTATACGCAGCGTTGTCATGCCAGTTTACCACGGAATGCAGCTGCACAATGGAATTGTGAATCCCATGTTCGAGCCGACGATGGCGCAAATGCAAATTCCCTCAAACTCGCAATTGAGGTTCGAATTCAAACTGAAACTCACAATTAACGCTGATTAAATTCCCTTTCTGCTGATTACTTCAATTAGAAGATGGAACAAGCCATGGGCTTCACTGTACATGTGGCATGTGGCATATGAACCCTGCGTTCAATCTAATTGCCTTTTTATGTCCCAAGTGCGAATCATAACAGCCAGCCAACCCGAAAGCCAACAGGCAGGAGAATTATTTCATATGAAATCAGATGCCAGGCAACATCTGTTGTAAATTAAATATTAATAATTAATTAACTATCACTGTGCAGAGGCGCGAAAAGATAGCCATAACAAAAACTGTTGAAAATGCTCTGAACTAAAACCATCTAAAAGGAAAACAAAAACTGAACAAAATCAAAACAGAAAAAACACACACATCTAGAGATTTTAAAGTTCGTAAAATCAGTGGCAACGGGGCGGATGAGCACCAACGCACAAAAAAGTTTTTGCGGTCCCATGAGTCACAAAATGTGCTTGTTTCTTGTTTGCCTGTTTGTTTTCTTTTGGCAAACAACATTAAACATAAACATTAAAGAGTGGCAGAGCAGGAAAAATGTATGACGAATAACAAAAATAGGTCAATAAACGTATCAGATTTTCCGAAAACCGTCCCAAAAAAGATGCAAAAGAAAAATATTATTTGGGAGCTTGCAAACAGGTAAACAGTCCCATACCATTTATTTGTTAATAGTTGAACAAATATTTATTAAATTATTAAGCGATGTACTTTAATTTCAAAACAAATTAAACTAACTCCCTTACTTACAGATATTCACCATTGACTGTCATTTGAATGTTTAATTTATAATGAGTGTTTAATCTGTAAATATGATTAATTTTAAGCCAATTCCGGCCTGCTCTTATTACTGCCTGTGTAAGCCCTTTAAAATTTACCTGTCGGCACTTGTTTGATTCCGGATATCGATGTTGAAAATTGACCACTTTTCCCCCAAACCCCATCGCACTTCCTTGGAACATTGATTGCTTTTAGAGGAAAGTGTGTTTAAATTAAATATATTTGCCATTGAACAACTATTTGCAGGGAGAGCAGGGAAAGGACAATTGTCCGAAAGGGGCGTGTCGCCATGGCGTATGCTTGATATGGTTATTATTATTATTCGCCTTATTTAATTTGAGCGAAATAATTCGAGTTATTTGCATCGCTTTGTTTGCCATTCGACTGTCAAAGGGTGCTTCAATCAAATGTCCCATAGGAATGGACGGTGAAAAGCCACAAAAATGCAATTACATATTAAAGTCGACAAAGCAGTCGATGAATTTATTAAAATAATAGAACAAAAGTGTTGATGCGGTTGCTGAACAAATACCCATTTAATTTGCAGATTAAATAATTTGCTTTCGGATTTTATGGAATTTCGGTTAGCAAAAAGGCGGATTGTGGCGGAAATACATTTTTTTTTCAAAAGAAAAGACGGTATTTTTAGGTGTCGAGTATTAATATGGTAATTGGAAAATCATTAAGAAACCGTTGATTATTATTTAAAAGTTCATTTTTTTTTAATAGAGTTTTAATTTTGAAAAGTGATCAATAATCCTTAATTATTACCTCAGGGTAATCCATGCGATTTTAACTGAATTTAAGGGTACCAAAGAATCCTTATGATATTTTATTAATTACCTTATACAACGGACTTCATTTAATCTAGTTTTTAATAGTTACAGATTTGTGAATATTTAGTATATGGATTAATAATATTTTAGTACAAATCAATGGATCTAAGGGGAGGTGTGTATGCAAGACAATTAATTTCATAAATCTGCGTTGACACATATTTGATTAAAAAGTTGGGCACCGCCAGCCAGCCAAAAATTAAAGCCAAAACCAAACCCAAGCTTCTGCCAGAGACAGGAGGAGAGAGGTAAATAAGTCTGGATGAAGAAGAGTTTTTCAACAAAATTTAAGTTTAATTGCAGTTAGTTGAAAGTTTTCGCTTTGTTTTTTTTTTTCTGTGTCAAAGCGGGGAAATTGTGCAGCGAGTTTCAAATTATTTGTACGAGTATATATATTTCGGGATTCGAACGATCGGGCTCCTTTTCTCTAACTATTTGTTTTCAGTTATAGTTTTCAGTTTTCAACTGATGGAAAATTTGAAGGACTTGTATTGATTTCTCCCCGCGACTTTTGGTGATTGATTGGAACAACCCTCGAATATCCTCCAACATCGCTAATGACCGTTCGTTATACTGTAAGCCCGGGAAATTCGTTGTAGTTTCCCCAGTGGAAAGTTCCTGTGTTTGTATTTGGGCCGCTGTTGTTGTTGTTGGGGCAAACACTTTACATAAGTAATTTCCTAATTGGCTAAAGCGTGGCCCAAACACCCGCGCACACATGGCCATAAGTGGGCGGAATACATCCGTAAAGTGGGCGGGATTAAGGTCCATTCTTTAAGGGCGATTCTACCATGGGCGATACCTCCTAATAAAGTGCACAAATTCGCAGGACACCCTGCCTAATTGCTATGATAAAGAGTCCTAGAAGTTTGTATCTTCCGTCTTTCATCGTTTCTGCCACCAAACAAAGCATCAACTTGATGGGTATATTACAATTAATACTTTATAATTATAACTTAAATAATAGTAGTCTTAATCGATATTTGAGAGAAGTTCATTATTTGAAAAATGAATCAAACTATATCGTTATTTTTGACATTATAACACATAAATCAATGGAATTTGAATTTATACTATATTTCAACTTCAGGTTGTCCTCCACATATTATATATAATTTATCAATTGATAAAAGAAAGAAAAATAATTCGCACTAATTTTTAAAGGATTTTCGGATTCAGAACAGGTAAAAAATAAATTATATATTATTGTTATATTTTAATTATAAAATAAATTGTTTTGTAAATATTCTAAGCATACATATAATAAACTATAACCCTTTCTAAGCCAATTCAAAAATTAAATAATTATCCCCAAAAAATACGCTTTAAGCTCCAAGTGAACCCCATTTAATTAGGGCGCATTATGAATTATTATGAAATACTCGTACTTATGAAGTTGCGAAGAGCTAGTTGGAATTTTTGTATCCGTCAAGTTAAGCACTTGCCGCCCAAAAAGTTCGAGTTCGAGGCGATGAGAACGTGTCCCCCATCCTTATCCCTGTCCTTATCCTTATCCATCCTTAACCCAACCCAACTTTGAGGAAAAGTCACTTTCGCTCGCAAACAAAATCGGAAAAGTTGCTGCTGCTGCTGGTGGCAAAGGCGGCAAAAATTAAAATTTCCTNCAGAGACAGGAGGAGAGAGGTAAATAAGTCTGGATGAAGAAGAGTTTTTCAACAAAATTTAAGTTTAATTGCAGTTAGTTGAAAGTTTTCGCTTTGTTTTTTTTTAGTGTGTCAAGGCGGAGAAATTGTGCAGCGAGTTTCAAATTATTTGTATATATATTTCGGGATTCGAACGATCGGGCTCCTTTTCTCTAGCTATTTGTTTTCAGTTATAGTTTTCAGTTTTCAACTGATGGAAAATTTGAAGGACTTGTATTGATTTCTCCCCGCGACTTTTGGTGATTGATTGGAACAACCCTCGAATATCCTCCAATATCGCTAATGATCGTTCGTTAAACTTTAAGCCCGGGAAATTCGTTGTAGTTACCCCCGGTGGAAAGTTCCTGTGCTTGTATTTGGGCCGCTGTTGTTGTTGTTGTGGCAAACACTTTACACAAGTAATTTCCTAATTGGCTAAAGCGTGGCCCAAACACCCGCGCACACATGGCCAGAAGTGGGCGGAATACATCCGGAAAGTGGGCGGGATTAAGGTCCATTCTTTAAGGGCGATTCTACCATGGGCGTTAGCTCCAAATAAAGTGCACAAGTTCACAGGCCACTCTGCCTAATTGTTATGATAAAGAGTCCTAAAAGTTGGTTTCTTCCCACTTTCATCGTTTCTGCCACCAAAACAAAGCATCAACTTGATGGTTATAATGCAATTAATACTTTTTTAATTATAACTTTAAATAATATACAGTTCTAAATAATCCTAATAGTCTTAATCAATATTTGAGAGAAGTTCATTATTTGAAAAATTAGTCAAACAAAATCGCTATTTTTGACCTTATAAAAATAATTCAATTGTAAATAGAACATACATTTAAATTTCAATTTGTACTATATTTGAACTTCAGGTTGTCCTCCACATATAATATATAATTAATCGATTGAAAAAAGAAAAGAAAAATAATTCGCACTTATTTTTAAAGGATGTTTTATGTTACAATTTGAAAAGTTTTCGGATTCAGAACAGGTAAATAATAAATTATATATTATTGTTGTATTTGAATTAAAAGAAATTGTTTTGTGAATGTTCTAAGCATATAATAAACTTTATTTATAATTAAATAATTATCCCAAAAAAATACGCTTTAAGCTCCAAGTGCATTATGAAATACTTGTACTTATGAAGTTCTGAAGAGCTAGTTGGCATTTTTGTATCCGGCAAGTTAAGCACTTGCCGCCCAAAAAGTTCGAGTTCGAGGCGATGAGAACGTGTCCCCCATCCTTATCCGTATCCCTATCCTTATCCACCCCTAACCCAACCCAACTTTGAGGAAAAGTCACTTTCGCTCGCACAAACAAAATCGGAAAAGTTGCTGCTGTTGGGGGCAAAGGCGGCAAAAATCAAAGTTTCCGCCAGGGTTTCCACCCGCACTGCCAGGGTTGTCGTGTGTGCTCAGTCGTGCGTTGAAGGAAGGATGAAAGGATATGGGTGAAAGTCCTGCTCCTGCTCCTTCCCTGTGCTTGGTCATATTTTTTTCTCTTTTGGCCATATTGAGTGGCCAGTGGGGTTCACAAAAACGATTTCGTTTATTGGGCTGCATTTCAATTGGTTGCATTTCGGTTAATCAAAAATGGGGAAAGGGGATTTCGATTGGAAGTATTGGCATGAATTTCGATTTGGAGGATAGTATTGAATATAATTTCAAATATACTTATGATAGTTGTCACAGCTTCTTTGTTATTTTTGTAGTTTATAAGCGAGTATCTACTTTTTGGTGTTTACTGTATCCAAACTATAATTTATATATATTTTTGAACACCCCTGGAAGAGATCCCCCAAAACTTGAGGAAATCGGTCTGCAAGGGGGTATCGAAGCAACTGACCCCGAAGCTAGTCCATTCCATTCTTGTCAGTATGTGAATTGATTTTTCCTTAATATTTGTCAACAAATATGGCCACATTTGTTTGCCTTCAGGCTTCATGGCTCAAACGAAATATTGTTTAAACTTTTCAAATGATTTTGCGCTCTTCAGCGAATAGGAATAGGAAACTTGGGTATCTGGGGGCATCTGAATCGCTCGATAAAACGTCTCGAAGGACGAGTTCTATTTTTAAATGCATTTCAGAGTGCAGTGAGGAAATTCCTTGGCTCCTATGGCATGTCCTGAAAAGTCCAAGGCATCACATGCATCTTATATTTAGCCTCGTCTGTGCTGCTTCTTATTCTGCCTTTTACTTTGTTGCATCCACGGAATGTGGAATCTAGATGACTGAAAAAATATGGCTTAAAAAAAAACATGTATAGGTTTATTTTGTACTTAGTTATTAGTACTATAAATGAATGCGTATTTTCATTATTCCATCAATTGGTGAACAAAATATTTTTGTATTTCTCCTGCTACATACGTGGTCTGTTCAAAAAGTATCGCGAATTTTGAATTTCATGGGTTACGTATATTCGAATTTCGATTTTTTTGTGGCGTTATGTTGGTACACATGTCTCTCACTTATGCCGACAAGCTCGGCCATTTTGAATGTTCACTTAATTGTTGATAGCTGCTTTGCTTGCACGTGTTTTGTATCGTCTTCGATTTTTCGATTTTTCGCCGCGAAATTCGTACCAAAATTGCTCAATTGCGACCAAAAACAGCATCGTATGAACATTGCTAATGAGATGTTAAACTCTGTCCGCGACAACCCAAACTTGCTCCAGAGGGTCATAACTGGTGACGAATCGTGGGTTTACGGTTATGACGTGGAAACCAAAGTTCAATCATCTCAATGGAAGCTGCCGCACGAACCAAGACCGAAAAAAGCGCGCCAAGTTCGGTCGAATGTGAAAGTTTTGCTGACAGTTTTTTTCGATTGCAGGGGCGTGGTCCATCATGAGTTCTTGCCACAGGGAAGAACGGTCAATAAGGAATATTACCTGCAAGTTATGCGCAAATTGCGCGAAGCAATCCGCCAGAATCGGCCGGATTTGTGGAAGAACAAAAATTGGCTTTTGCACCACGATAACGCACCTGCTCACACATCGTTGCTTGTGCGCGACTTTTTGGCCAAAAACAACACACTAATGATGCCGCAGCCACCGCATTCCCCAGATCTGGCCCCCTGTGACTTTTTCTTGTTCCCTAAACTGAAGAGGCCCATGAAAGGGCGACGTTATGCTACGCTTAACGAGATAAAGACGGCATCGAAGGATGAGCTGAACAAGATTAAAAAAAAAAAAGTAAGAACGTTACAGTCGAGTTTCCCGACTGTTACAGACCCTGTACAAATTTGGTTTTAGGCAAAATAAATAAAAACCAAAAAAAATATATGTATATTCCACCGAGTCCGGTCTGGGATTCGAACCCAAGATCTTCGCGTTTTAAGTCGAACGTCGTTACCATTCGACAAACCCAAACTTTTTGAATCGACAGCTAATACAGTATAAATATATTGAAGACGCACATTCATACATATATACACATTCGTATGTATGTATATGAAGGTAGTGGCAGCGCAGCTACAGCGGCACTTCCGAGAAAAATCAACCACCGAACGCAAGCGATTTACCGTTTGTTTGAGCAAATAAACATATTTTTTGTGGTTAGCGCCTGTAAACTTTAGGTATTTATTGTGCCCTTTCTAATTAACCAATCTGGATGAAACTTTTAGGATCGGTAGAAATCTATGCTCCAATTGCATGTGTATTTTTAAAAAAATTTTAGCTTGAAAATTGTGCAGTGCAGGGCAGTGCAAAAATTCAAATACAAATTGCGGGGGCGGTGGGCGTGGCGCTGACTTAAAAAAATAAACTCTAATTGACTCAGTATTAGGAGAATCTACACTGGTAATACGGTTCCTCTAGCTCTTACAGTTGCTGAGATCCGTGTGTTCATCCGGACGGACGGACGGACAGACGGACAGACGGACAGACGGACAGACGGACATGGCTATATCGACTCAGCTCGTCATGCTGATCAAGAATATATATACTTTGTGGGGTCTGCCACGCCTCCTTCTGCCTGTTACATACATTTGCACAAACTTAATATACCCTTTACCCTTTGGGTACAGGGTCTAAATATACATATTTACACCGAGTCCGGTCTGGGATTCGAACCCAAGACCTTCGCGTTTTAAGTCGAACGTCGTAACCATTCGACAAACCCAAACTTCTTGAACCGGCAGCTAATACATTATAAATATATTAAAGACGCACATTCATACATATGTACTTGTATATGAAAGTAGTGGCAGCGCAGCTGCAGCGGCACGTCCGAGAAAAATCAACCACCGAACGCAAGCAATTTACCGTTTGTTTGAGCAAATAAACATATTTTTTGTGGTTAGCGCCTGTAAACTTTAGGTATTTATTGTGCCCTTTCTAATTAACCAATCTGGATGAAACTTTTAGGATCGGTAGAAATCTATGCTCCAATTGCATGTGTATTTTTAAAAAAATTTTAGCTTGAAAATTGTGCAGTGCAGGGCAGTGCAAAAATTCAAATACAAATTGCGGGGGCGGTGGGCGTGGCGCTGCCTTAAAAAAATAAACTCTAATTTACTCAGTATTAGGAGAATCTACACTGGTAATACGGTTCCTCTAGCTCTTACAGTTGCTGAGATCCGTGTGTTCATCCGGACGGACGGACGGACAGACGGACGGACGGACAGACGGACATGGCTATATTGACTCAGCTCGTCATGCTGATCAAGAATATATATACTTTGTGGGGTCTGCCACGCCTCCTTCTGCCTGTTACATACATTTGCACAAACTTAATATACCCTTTACCCTTTGGGTACAGGGTCTAAAAATGTGAACACTTTTTCAGGCTCTATTAAATCTAAATCTAAATCTATATAAAAAATAATTTGCTTAAAGTATATGCGATTTTGAGGAATCAAATAAAATAAAATAAAGCGGTTTTATTGGCCATGGTTATTATCCATCAAATTGGCCCTTTGAATATATATACATATTATTCTCCTTTTGATAGTGCTCGCTTTCTCTATATTATTTTTTCTTGGCTATTAGTTGTCACCTCTTTTCGCTATCTCTGTATCTGCAGTGCATTGTCTGCTCTTGGCCCTAACTTTGAAGCCACACAATTTTGTGGCCACATTGATGTCGCCCACGAAACGCGAAAGTTTTACTCATGTATATCGTTTGCCACGGCCCCTGCCCCATTTTCTGGTGGCATGAGTACACGTACCCTATTGCCAATAAACACTTTAAGCAGCTTTAAAACTTTCGAAGTAATGCATTGTGTTTTAATATTACGCATACGACATGTTGTCCACATTGGCACAGATCAGTCGGGGCGATGGAGAAAAAAGGGGTCAAGGGTTGATTCTCAATCACGCTGATTGAACTTTCGATTATGTTGAAGGGGTTGAATATGAGTGCCCTAAACTTTTAGGGGTGACACAAAACTTTTCTGCAAAATTCGGTGGTTTTGGGTTTTTGGAATTAAATGTTGGACGCTTGCTTAAAATATTGATTCCTTTTTGGAATAAGAGCTAAATAAGTGTTAAAAACAATAAAATTAATTAAGTTTTAATAGGTAGTTTTTATTCCTATGTTAACATTTCAATTTTGATGTCAGTTTTCCAATAAATTAAATATAAAAGGCTTAAAAACACACAAATTAATTAAGTTGTAGTATTTTTGTTTGCTGACCACATTTCAAATCTATCTATTATCATAGTTATCTTTCATTGCATATCAGTTAATTATCTGGAATATAGTATCTGAGGTTACAAATATGTAACCTGTCTTTTTGTTTTAATACTTTAATTTTGACTTTTTCAATTGTTAAACTTTTTGTTTTATCCCAAGTTTCCTTTCATCGATTTTCACCAGTTTCAAACCCAACTTACACTTGAAATTATGTGTAGTATGGAACCCGAAACTATTTTGCCTGGATAGTGGAATGTCCTTTGTTGCGGTTCCCCTTTCCCTTCTGTGCATGTGTGTGTGTGTGTTTATGGAGCAAATGCTGGTTTCTGGTATGTGATTAGGCTTCAAGGACACACACAGAGGCGGATTTTCCAGGAGCTACTAATGTTGAAAACAATTTTTTAGATGATTTTAATTGGCCAGCATAGGGCGAGGGGGAATCTTATTTAATTATTTCCGAAGGCGTAACAGGCGTGTTGCCTTGGCAACCAGCAATCCCCCAGCGTACGCCCCTGCAGGCAACAATGCGTAGCCAGCTTCCGCCCGCCCCTCCCCATTTTGAACCACACCCTCTCCCCCTCCCAAAAAAAAATCCACACCCATGGCAACCGCCCCTCCATGCCCCTCCATGCCCCTCCATGCCCCTCCATGCCCATCATTTTCGCTAGCTCTCTGGCTCATCTGTCTTTTTGATTAAACTTAATTCGGCACAGTGGCCGAAAAGTCATCAACCTACAGTTTTTCGAATGTTCTTGTTATTATTTTGTAAAGGAAAATACAAATTTACGATAGTCACAATTTCATTGTTATATTTGTAGTGGAATTTAGTTAATTATTTAAAACAAATGTTGTTTTTAATTAAGTTACATCCAATTGTATGCTCTGACTATCTGTTTTTTTATGAATACTTTTTTGTATTTCTCAACAGTCAAAATTTAATAATAGAAAGTCTTTAAAAGAGCAAAATAAAAATTAATGTATACAGAAACAATACTAAAATATTTGCAAATTTTATTGATTACTTTATTGGATCACTTTCAATTTATAAATAATTTATTTACAAAATACTGTTTGGTGAAACGAAAAAGATATTTTTTTATCGACCTGATTTAAAAAAAAGAAATTTATGTTTTTGAACATTCAAAAACCCATAATTGCAATAAAATATCTATGAACATTTTTTGTTTGTTCCCCTGTGTTTTGTTCCACTGTGCCGTGTGGCAAAGTGTGTTTGTTTTCAATTTCAATTTTACAATAACCGAGACGAGGCCAAAAGGAGGCTTCTTCCTGGTCTAGGCCAAATGGCCAGCTATACTCGTACATACATATATAGGCCTTGTATATATACATAGAGCTATATATATATATATATATAATGAATAAGGGCACAATTTCACACTTCCTTTCATTGGAAAATTACAGGAGAGGCATCGACGGTTGCCTTGTCTTTTGTTTTGGCGAAGGCTAAAAGCTTTTTAATAAGGCTCCCCAATATAACCATATATATATATGTACATATATTATATGGCATTACTGGATTTATAGAACAATTGTATTTGTGGCTTACAGCAGACTTTCCCCGACCGCAGTCAATGTTTAATTTTTGCTACATTCGGGACACGTTATCATTATTATGGCCCTGCAATGACCAATATGACCTGGATATGGGGTCATTCGATTCCTCGAAAAATAAAACAAAAACAAAAACCAACACAGATAACAGACGTAAAAGCCAATGAGCCCTTTGTGCTACCAATAAAAAAAAAGAAACAGAACTGAACCAACAGAAACTGGAAACAGAAAAAACCAAGAGAATACATATATGAACAATCTCAGTGGCGTTTATTTACTTCGGTTACATTTTTGCTCCTCAGTTATTTTGTTAAAGCCGAGGCCAGCTGAAAACACTATCGGATTTCCTCTTTGGAATTATTGCGAAATAAACGTCGGAGGACAAATATTTTTGGGTTAAATGTCTTGTCAATATAAGTTGAAAGTTTATATTAAAGTATAGTAAATTAAAAGAACAGAGAGGAAGTGCAAAGTTCGAGTTTTAAATTACTCAAACAACATAGATAGTAAGTAAAATTAAAAAATTAACGTGAACTTAAATTACAAGGAACTGCCCTCTCAAACTCTGTTAGTTTAATTTAAATTTTTGACTTTAGTTTGCAGTCATCAATCACTTTTTCATGCTTTGAGTTCAACTTTGAGTTCGAGTGCAAAGAAAATGTCTGCATTTAGCACCTTTAAATAGAGGGGAATAAGAAGACGAAATGAAATGATTAAATCAGTGGACTTGAACATATTTATCCAATTACCATAAACACCTGGAAAACCCCAAGGGTAAATTATACATAAACGTAAAACGGGGGAAATCACGGCTAAAAAAAATCACAAACGAGATGTAAAAATCAAAAAGATTTCGCGACCTTTGACCAGGCAAAAAATTTCCGACACAAGTAGCATGGCCTCCACCATCGAGTTCCCCCAATCCCTACCCCAATCCCAATCCCAATACCAACGCCCAACTGCGTACTCCAGACAGGACAGAACAGAACAGTTTCCGTTTTCTGTTTTCCGTTTCCTGTGCAAATATGCGACCTGGGGGAGAAAGGAAAACTTCAAGGATGGGGGCGGGACGGGGGAAAAGGATTGAAAACTATAAAAAACGCCTTCGGGGGAGTCGAAGCTTCACATACCTATTCAATATTGACTCGAAGACTTAAGCCAAAATAAATGGTTTTATATTGGGACTTTGGAAGTTTAGCTACGAGTAATACGAGTAAAAAAAGGCACTGCAAAGTAGTTTTTATATTCGAGCATTGAAAATATAACTAGTTTCCTGGATTTCCTAAGAAAATCAATTGAAGTAATTATATTAGTTACATTTCCCATCTAAACTAAGACATATTTGTGAAATGTTCGGACTACCTTTTGCTTGGAAACCTTCATTCGTATGATTTTTTAATTAGAATAGAAATACGATTCATATTACTTATTAGGAGAAAATGATTCAAAACTATAAAAAACGATTCAAAGTCAAAAATTAACTAATTTAAGATACCTTTTTTTCCTGGAAAACTATTGAACAAAATTCGTATGGTTTTTCAATTGGAATACAATTTTGAATCAAAGCCCGACTTATAAGAGGGAAAAGAGCTGGATACCATTCAAATTGAGAGACAAGTGCCCAAGGTTCGGCATTAGAAACTGATATACCCCGTTTGCTGGGTATCAAAACATGCGGACAATTTTCGCATTGGTGGCCTGGCCTAAGTTGACATGATTTGAGCCGGGTTCAGTTACGGTTACGACCCGGCCTAGGCGGCTTA
Source organism: Drosophila setifemur (assembly GCA_021224005.1). NCBI lineage: Eukaryota > Metazoa > Arthropoda > Insecta > Diptera > Drosophilidae > Drosophila > Drosophila setifemur. Next base: position 21,922 of record JAJJHY010007243.1, read on the forward strand.
TTGGTCACACATTTCACAGAGCAGAGCTTGTCGATGATGTCGATGGTGTTCATGTGGAATGTGGAATGTTCGGGGACTCCTCCTCCTCCTCCACCTCCTGCGACTTCAACTCCCATTTCCCACTCCGGGATTATTTTGTTTTTTTTTTCCCTGTCTGTCTGCGTGGGCCGGAGATGTTTTTTTCTTCTTTTTTGCAGCTTGTGTCGAACACAGGCTTTCGCTCTATTCAATGTCAGACCGTCCTTTGGGTAAACATTAAAACGCGAGTTACAGCCATCATCAAGGTCAAGGGGTCAAGGGGAAGGGCTTTTATCGTTCAGATGTTCTGGAAATTGGTTAGTCTGATCGGTATTATATTAATCTCTTATATTTGTATGCCATTGCTCAAGCTATCTTCTTTATTCATATTCATTTATGTCTTTAAATAAATATTTTTGTTAACAATGTCCATATTTTTATACCCTTGAAGAGGATATTATATATTTATTATAGGAACGATGAGAGACAATGGTGTTTATTAATATAATTATTTCGTTCTTGGACAATATACTTCATATACACGTACAAGCCACTACAAACAAACTATCGAACCTTCCTTTCTTGTTATTGAATTAATTTAATTGTGTATATGAATATGAATGTAATCAGAAAATATATATAAATAAATTGTGAATATTCTTATATGGTATCATTTAATTTAAAAACTATACAAATAATTCAGCAAGCTTTTTAAATATGTGTTTAAATTGCTAATATCGATCTGTTATTATGATACCTTGTTTGGAATTTGTGAAAATACTCTGTTGAAGCGGTGCCTGAATAATCAAATTTCATATAGGGTTCACTCAGGATCGGATTGTTTGGGGTACCTTCTAACGATTTTTTTTTTCCATTTCCATTTTCCTCCACCCATTTTCCCCCCTTTCATTTGTGTGCTTTTGTTGCCTCTTTTCTCCCGCCTCCTGACAACGGTCTCTCGTTTTCCCTTCTTTTATGGCATCGTAAACAGCACATAACACTAAAGAGGGCGTGTCCAAGGCCAAGCACAAAAAACATAAACAAACACGGAGAAATATATAGAAAAATAATAAAAACTTCTCTTCCAGGAAGTAGGATAAGTAGGCGACGCGCGCGAATAATAAAATAGTTTTCGAGTATCCATTTGCATATTTAAAAAGGAGCAACTAAATGTTCCCATCCGGTTCGCCCTTCCTTTTTTTTTTTTGAGCAAACCCCACCCCTTCCCATTTCCGTTTCCGCTTTGTGTGTGCTAATGGCTTCCGTTTTTCCGGTATTTGTCCACTTTTCCACACAGCCACTTGTCGCATCGCATCGCATCGCATGCAAAGCACTTTCATTTAATTTTTCATGCGCTCTCATTAAATAACAACCAACGTTGAAATGGTCAAGAGGATGAATATCATCTGCAACAGATGTTGCTGTTGTCAAACCAAATAGAAAACAGAAAACGGAAAACCGGAAAATACGAGGAGGAAATATGAAGAAAAGCCCCGAACTTTCTGGTCCCTTTGGTGGCCAAGTTTATTTAGGGTGAAATTCTTGAATCTGAAATCCAAAGAGGAAACGCTTTTTGGTTTCGATTGGGGAATTCCAGCACCAGAACCAGCACCCGTCTCCCGTTTTTAATTAAGCGCTAACATCGACACACCAAATGGAATTTGTGGAAAATTCTTCAAGGCAAAAACTTCTCCGCCTTGGCCAAATATATATGGATATATTTTGCGTTCCCAATGAATAATGGTTAGCATGGGTTGGGGGGTTCATCTTTGTGCCGAGGGACTTATTTGAATATTTTTAACTTTTAATATTAGTATCCATTGAGGAGAATGCGGGTTCCATCTTCTATAGATAGAAAAGTACGGTTTTGCATTCAAGTCCGTCTATTTATATTCCGTAATCCGTCGTGAAAAGCCCTTTGACCCTGGCATTGGAGGGAAAATTCACTCTTTTCTAAAGGTGAAAAATATATATAAATATATTCGCAGAAACAACTAAGGATATTTTATAATATTTAAATTTAGCAATTATTTGTTCAGATAAATTTCGAATTTTAATTGAAAAATATATAACAAACAAAGTAAATTGATTATTACGAGTCTTTTGAAAACAGTTGCACACTGAAAATTGCTTTTTTTTAGTTTAGAGGAATTACAAATTATGCTTTTGATGCTATTACCTGTTTTGGTAGAATTGCGATTTGCGGGAGATTAAAAGTTGTAAAGAGTAAATGCAATTTTGTTTTTAACGTTGACATTAATGTGGCAACATTGCTGCTGTTGTTCCTGTTGAACTGTCCAACTATTTGCAACGGAAAACTATGGAGCGAAAAAGGAAACAAAAACAAAAAGAAAGCCCAAAACTGTGTGGGAAAATGTGGAATATATATATGGGGCAAATGTTCATTGGGCGTGGGAAGGCGGAAGGCGGAAAATATGGCGGAAGGTCACCATTTCATATGCAATTCCCGTGTGTTGATTGCAATTTCAGTGTTCGGGCGAAATGTAATTTGTTTTGATATTTCTATTTGACGGATTTCTGGCAATGGAAAACTGCTTGTTATGACACCTGCAACTGCACCTGCAACTGCTCCTGCACCTGTTTCTGCTCCTCCACCTGCTCCAGCTCCTGCTCTGCCCCTTCTCCTGCACCCTCAAAGAGGAAATTCAATCCGCTACTTAAAATTAAAGGAACCCAAGAGCGTGGAAGTTCTGGTTAAAGTTTTTACCTGGTTGACTTGGTTTAATGGTTGTTATTTATTAAAAAAGTTATCAAATTATTGGCTCTAAAATCAAGATGTGGAATATACAAACTGATCCGTTGCCCCCCTGCCAAATCAGGGATTTTAACTTCAAGTTCTATGCCTCGTCTGAAGTTACCTCTATATATTTAAATAACCTGGGTTCTATATCCTATATAATTCTTTGGGGGGCTAAATTAACTGATTAATTACGGAAAGTCACTTCAAAAGGTAAAATATTACAGATGAGTATTGGAATATATTTATGTACCATTATATTTCAAGCTTTGTTTGTTTTTAATGTTCCCTTAATTTCTGTTGAATATAGTTTTTATTAAAATTTGTTAATCTATTTTTTTGTTGCGTTCAAATTGTCAGTTTGGGTCAACGTGATTTGGGCAAATGGGAATATCAGCTTACAGCAGTTTGCGGATGGGCAGGGGCGTAGGTGAAGGGATTGGCCATTGTCGTTCATTGGGATTATTATTGTGCACATGGTGTCCACGGCTAATGATGCCACCATGTGGCCTTCATTTTCCTCAGATCATCCCTGAGCCACAGGTCACTGGTCACACGTGTCAATGGCCTCAATCTTATTTTCCTCTAGTTGAAGAATGGATTTGCCGCTCTTTTAGCGAACCCCAAAGATATACTTTCCTCTAGTTTGAGCTCCTCAAATATATTTTATATTCAGTAGAATAGTTTTTTTAGTGGATTTGTATGCTTTTTTTGTGTACATATAATTTACAGTGTTCTGTCTTGTTTTATTATTAAATCCTTTCTTAGTGGTGCACATACTTCATTAAAGAACCTTAAGCAGAAATAATCCCTATACAGCATTTCCATTATTTTTTAAGTATAGACAAATTATTAGCTCTAAGTCTCTGAATGGTAATTTTGGCTTATTTATTTTTATCGTACTCGTAGCGAATTTTTGTCGTGACCCAAAGCCTCACTATTGGCCAAAACCAAATGGCGTCAGTTCCACTGTCTGCGTGTAGTATATCTCTTCCTCTCTCTCTCTTATATTGTTCTGCTGTCTCTCTCTCTCTCTCTCTCTCTCTCTCTCTCTCTCTACCGCTGTGTCCTTAGCCAGGGACATTAATTTAATCGGCATGTCATTTGATGTTCAAAGTTTTACACCTTTGCGACAGGAGGCAGTATAAGCATAAAATGCCTCTTGGCAGTGCTCACAGTTTTCCCATTTTCTCTCAGAATTTTACGCCCACTTCCCCACCTATTTTCCCCAGAGTTGGTCGTGTTTGATGCTGAGGCAGCTATGGTATAAGTTTCCCTTTTTTAAATCATAATGAGTTTAGTTTTTCGCATTTACCAACTTGGCTCATACGAATTGCAAATCAGGGGAATTATAGAAACAATTAAAACTATAATTATAAGAAATTTATTTATTTATAAACATTGCGCCAATCAAACATTTTTACCGGATTGCTGATGATTTTGTGAAAAATGAATTTCCTTTTAATTTCAATCATAATTGATGGCGTATGTGTGGAAAACCAGATACTCTGCTGGAAAACGCAAATGGAAACGGAAAATGAGATGGACTGCGGAAAAGCAGCACTCATAAACTGGTAAATGATTAATGGCCTTGTTTGGAAACAAGTCAAAGGCGGTACAAAAATGTTGACAGTATTTCAGACCAAATACCAAATAATTCAAATAGGTGAGATATATAATTGTCAAAAACCATGCACATATATTTACTAGAATATAATATGTTCTTGGATCCCTTTAATTAACAATCATCCATTAAATCCATAGAATGTGTATTAGCATTTTAGTATGTATTTTTAAGTTTTTTTTTACAAATGCAAGTTTGTGTTCTGTTTTATCGGAAATAAAACAACGGCTGAGAGGCGAAATCCTCCCCAGCTAGGTGGGAGCAGGGAGCAGTGAGCAGGGAGCTGGGATACGGGTAACAGGATGTGAGCGGAAAATGTGGAGGTAAGGCAACGACAACATGCAACGCAAATGTTCCAGGAGCACACCTGCAAGCAGATGCGGAACCAAAATGGGAGATACAGAATGTATCCAGGAGCTTATTATGGGGAAATGGAAAATGGTTGTTCAAAGAAATATTTATACTAATGTTTTATCAGAACTCGCTTGATGGAAAAAATAACAAATATTAGCAATTTGATTTTGGTTAAATAATTATTTTAATGACCATAAATTAAATATTGCTCTCAATCAACAAAAGGAAAAAATCTTGGAATTTCCGGAACAGAAATTCGATTTTTTTCCAAAGTAAATAAAATAAATTGTCTTATGCTTCTGCTCATTAAATAATTTAATACATTTTTAAAGAGTATCTAAAACTTATTAGCTTGATCAATAAAATAAAATTTTCATTTTCTCGGATCCCCCTTGCCATACGTAAAGTTGTTCCGTCGCGTCCCTGGTTTATGCCTCAAACACGCATTGCGTGTATGTATGAGCTGGGTCTCGTGAATTAATTCACGCATTGCAGGGAATTTTGAGTTCCTCTTTTGGGCCAAAAGGAAGCCGCTTTCAAAGTTGTCAACTCGGCTTATTTCATTTTGGAGCAGCCCTTCAGGATTTTCAACTTCGTCGTTATTGTCACCGTTTTGTTATTAATTCACTGAACACTTGTTGTTGCCGCTGCTGTTGTTGCTCATATTGTTCCCACTGTAATTTATATCCTGCGTCACCAGCTGCGGACCCAGCAAAATATAAAGGAAGAAAACAAAGCCGGAAAAAAGAACGTAATGCGCCAATAAAAGGGGGAAAGCACGGGGCAATACAAATTTAAGCAATTTTCACTGCCAGTTGACGCTGTTAAAATTTACTTACTGGTGGGACCTGGCAGCTCACTTTCTTCCCAATCCTAATTATTTACATGATTCTTGGATTCCCGATTGCAGGGGTGCTTAATAATACATTGGATTCTTAGCAATCCTATTCCATCATTTATTTCACGAACTAAAAGTTCTAAATGCTCTAAAAGTTGGGGAATTAATTTATAATTCATTATAATTCTGGTTAACTACGAAATTATTCGTTGGCAAAAAGAACCCTCAACTTTATTATGATTTTTTGTGAATATTCTTTTATTTCTTATTATCGATAAGCAATTAAATTTGTTCTAAACGACGCACTTATTAATGAATAAATTAATTTCGTATTGAAATTGAGCACCCTACTCTGATGCAAAATGCAACTCTGTGTTTGGTGATCTGGCAACACTGGCCAGTTAGACGCCAAACTTTCAACAGCGAATTCGCAACTAAGAATTTCGGATCAGCACTCTATATATTGTCGCGAATCAAGCAAAAAAATGCCCAAATACCTAAAT
>JAJJHY010007805.1:0-35444 GCA_021224005.1 Drosophila setifemur
AAATTTAAATCAAACTAATATAATTACTTGTGATTATTGCGGAAATTATAGCCAATGAAATAGCTCATTGACTCAACAGAGTCTTAGTGTTTTTTGTATACCACAAACAATGTTGTTAGGGGCCCATATTTTATAGATCCTAATTACACAATGAGCCATTCCTTTTCAACTTTGAGTTAAATCCTTATTCCGAAACTCCATTCAACGTAAATTTAAAAGACATTTCAATTATTTTTATCTTTTTGCAAAAGGATGAGAACATATATTTTGCCATTTAAATATTCCTGTTATTCTTCTTTCAAAAATGTTCTTTATAATTTCAAAATGGTAAATACCAAAAATAAGTTCATTATAATTACAGTTGTATATAATCCCAAATTCATATCAATACTTCTGGTTTCCTTTCAACTTTTTAATGATTTAATATTTTGCAACATGCTATATTTCTCCTGTTTCCAAATAATTTCGAATGAATCATATTTCTTGTATATAGTCTTATTTCAAACAGCAAAGTATGTATCAACTATTGGTTGAAGTTCTTTTGAGGATAAATATAAAAAAAACGGCATAGTAGATTATTTCATATTACACTTTAAAAATAATCTATTAATCCAGTGAAAAATGAATCGCAAATAAATTATTCAATGCTCTCATATTATCTTAAACAGAGACAAGCGGAAACAAAAGAAGTTCCATACGAAACGGGCAGTGCTGATGCTGGAGCTAGTGCATCAGGATCTCCAGCTGAACAAGGCGTTTGTTGGTCTGCTCGGGCATTCGGTATGGAACACTGGCTGCCATGTTCGTGAGGGCCTTGGCACGACCGCGCAAATGTCGCAGGGTAAGCTCCTTGTCGTCGCTGATGGCGTCATCATCGTACTCGGACCCCTGTGCAGCATTGCCCATCGTATGCACGTACTCCTCGTAGATAATATTCATGGCAGCGAGCAGGACATCCGGCATAACCTTGATAATTTCCGGGCCCATGCGTCTCAGATTCGTGACGCACTCGTCCACCTCCGCAGAGTTAGTGGGAATAAGGCGATTGTTGGCCAGCAGCTCCGCTGCCATGCGCGCTTCCCCCGAATGGATCATGTCGAAGAACTGCATCAGTTGGGTGAGCATTCCATAGGTGACCAACACGTGGGCCTCCACATCCATTTTGCGCGCGGCCAGCGCCGCGTCCAGCTTCTTGATGGTGATTCGCAGGCGATCACGCAACGTGCCACGCCTGGTCGGCTGGTGCACCACCTGGGACATCAGGGAGCACATGAGGCGCAATGCCTTGTCCAGCTGCCCGCCAATGAAGTACAGCCGAATGGCCGCCTCGAAGTTGCTCCGGTCCACCAGCTCGTCACCCACCTTGCCCGCCAGCGAGTACTTGTCGCAGTCCATTGTATGGAAGTCCTCAAAGATGCCGCTAAACATAGTAAAAAAAAAAGCTAGGATTAGCCACCGAATTCGGCTCACCAAGAATTGCACTCACCCCGTTAGGCGACCCGTATTGCTCTGGTCTTCCTCACCGAAGACCAGCACTAGTATTTCGTCGTAGTAGTTCTCCACGAGCAGGTCGCAGACGCAGCTAAGCATTACGTTGCCGCCCTTGGGGTTCTTGAAATGGCGCAGCAGATAGTAGTACTGCAGCGCCTGGGCGGTGTCAGATTGCTCAAAGCACTTGGCATACATCACAATCAGCCGCACCAGATTCAGACGCTTCATCGGCACAGGATCGTCCGGCTCACAGCTAAGCAACGGGGCCTGCACCGAGCTGGGGGCACCCAGCATGGACAATTCGTTGAGGGCGATGGCCATGTGGACGGCGTGCGGGCGGTTCGTCTCCGTGCGGGCCAGGAACTCGATGGCCGACTCAAACTGGCCAGTCAAGGCCAGGACCTGGAAGTAGAGCGGCGCCTTCTCGCGCGCATTGAAGTAGTTCTCGCCATACTTGTCCAAGATAAGCGACTGCAGACCGGCGTAGGTCAGCTGCTCGATGTCGTAGTGGCGCTTATCATTTAGCCGCAGAATGGACAACTGCAGCCACAGGAAGTCATCAATGGTGCGCATCAGTTCCGCGTGCCCATCGTGGGGATCGCAGGTCAGAATTATTGCGTAAACCTACCGAAGATTTAAGTTCGGTGAGTAAATTACAAAGGGTCCCCCAAGAGTGAATAATGACTCACCGCTTTCTTGAAAGGATCGTTGCAGACGCGCAGCTTGTTGTTGTACTCCAGCTTCAGCGTGGTCTCTATCCTCGGGTGGGGCGTCTCCGTGTCGCCACGCTTCTGCATCGTCATCATCTTGAGGAGGTCGGGGCAAGCGCCCCACTCTTTGAGGAACTGAATCGCCGCTCCCAAGTCCCCGCTCCGCAGACTGTAGTAGACCAGCGGCCACAAGGGTTTCCCATTGCTCACGTCCTCCAATCCAATGAGTGCCGCTAGCTTCGTAAAGTTAATGCTCACGTAGGAGCTCACCAAGGTGTAGGTGCTAGGCACCCCACCGCGCTTGGCCAGCAACAGGTTCTTCTGTACAATGGTCTCCATGTAGATCTTATAGCGCCGCTCCAGATATGTGCGCGCCTGCTGCACGAACTGGGGGGCAGTTTGGCGGGCGTGTATGGGATCGGTGTTGCGCGCCAGCGGTGTCACGTTGGACATGTACTCCAGCACGTTCCACATGTCATGGACATGCTCGTCGTCGAAGGACTGGAGTGCAATTTTGGCGAACGCCGCCACCAGATTCTCCCGCTGACCGCTCTGGATGTGCGCCTCATTATACTCCTTGATTTTCATTGCGTAGGCCTTCTGGATGGGCCCGGCGAGTCGCGAGAAGGGTTCCGGATTGTCGGCCACCGATGTGGGTAGAACTTGGCGCTGCACATCAGGGAAATCTTGCTGCCTCGCCCCCACCAAAGCGTTCAGTAGCGCCTCCTTCTCATCGCCCCAATCCGCGTACACGTAGCGCCACTTTTGCCTCTCCACGGCCCTGAAAATCTGAGTAGTCAAAAAAAAAAAAATGGAGTGATTATCTCTGGAGATGAGATCGTCGTACTGGCTGCACCTACACTGCGATTAGTCTCCTCGATAACGGACAGGATGGCGTTCTCGCGCTCGTTCTTCAAATATCCCTGGATATCGGTGTCGGTGACGGGATCGAGTGGCTCAAAAGATTTGCGCGCGCTGAGCGTCTCCAGCTTCTGCGACAGTTTGGGCAGGTCTACGCCCTTCGAGCCAAGCAGTATGTGGCTGCCAACGGAACGGGCGAGTTTAACACATGCTTTACCGGGGACTTTGGCGCTACTTACGCCTGCAGATCGTTGGTGCCGGTTTGTGTGACACGCGAGTGAAGTTCTTGGGTGGCCTGGAGAACCTGTGAAATGGTTCGCTCCACACGCGGCATCTCCGTGTCCATCTTGGTCTCGTTCGTTAGGCGCTGGGCCTGCTGCAGCAGCTCCACCAGGTCCATGTTCAGTGCGGCGAGCTAGTCTCTATTAGTTGCAATTCAAACAAACAAAAATAACAAACAAATTTCAGCTTTGCAAAAGCGGCACGCGTGCTAATGTGACCTTGTTTGAGACAGGACAACCAAGTGTGACCCTGCGCGTCATTTTATCTGCTTGTATTTAGTATTTTGCTATTCCAAATCAAATAATACATTAATTATTTTACCGAAAACTTTAAACCATTTCTTAAAAATTTATGATGAGAAATCGTGTTGGGCAATTGTTACTATTTTCAATATGGTTATTTGTATGTTTTGGTTTTTAAGCTAAATATATTATTAATAATTATAAATAAATAAATACATTTTTAATACATATTAGTAAATAAGTATTAATAAATAAACATATTATTTATATATAAATACATCGTTAAAGAAAATAAGTAAATAAATACATTATTAAAAAATAAATACATTGTTAATAATTATTCATAAATAAATACATTATTATGGTGTAGCAATTGTTTGTTTAGTTGTTTAGAGGTCTTAAAGCTTAAAAGGTGCCCCTGGGGGTGAGTTGTTGAAATTTCAGGAAGATTCCATGCTTTAAGATTCCGTTTTATCTAACAGTGCTAAGTATACTCAAAGATAGATCAAATGGGATTTCTTTAAAATATTTTGGGAAACTTTTGACCAGAAAATTCGGTTTAAAAACCATACTTTGGATGGATCCTTACTTGTCTTATCTTGCTTATCAATATAAAATTCAGTTAGCAATTTAAAATTGCATCGCTAATTGAAAACACTTAAATTGGGGTTTTTGTATTATCCTTAATATCAGTTTTATATAGCAGCGCTGCTCTACCTTAAAGATGCTTAAAATATGTTGCATTTCAATTCCCAAAAAGAGGGCTTCAGTGTGTGATTCATGCTTTCCTCAGGGGACTTCATAGTGGCATTACTGTGGCATTACTACGATTTTGGGAGAGTTCCAACTTTATCTAACAGCGCTGCGCTCCCTTCTCAATGGCGAATGCCGAGTGGCGGTTGTCAATGACGACTTCGCTTATCCGTGCTCAAAAAAAAGAAAAAAAAGAAACGACCGGCCCGGATTGTGGGTATCATATGTATGCATATGGGTAGCTGGTGTGTGTGCCCGGTTCTCACGGCACGGTTCGGAGTATTATCAGCTAATAGATAAGTGCGTGTAGTTTCGCTCTGGCCGGGGTTGTGCTGAGCTGTGGCACCCAAACACACATCTGGCAGGCTTGTGGCACTGTCCGGAGTTTCGTCAGTCTTCCGCAGGAGCTTCCACCGCTAGGGTCCAGGATCCCCATATGGATCTGCATGCAAAGTCGGGAAAACCGAAAATCGGAAAAACATCAAATCAAAAAATCGGAACAGCAAAGAGAGCAACGGCACTACCTGAGTGAAAATATTGCCCGGTTACCTGTTAGTGTACATTAGATAACACGTATGTGGAGCACGGAGCACCATCGCATTTCGTGCTTATCGCTGTCATTCTTGTCACACTAGCAACAGTTCAGTTGTTTCAGGTGTTTTTAGTGAATATCCCCCACTTGCTGTGCTGTGACTGCATCATGTATCCGTATTACGAGCAGGACTGGAGCGTTTTGCCGCCGGAGAACAATCGCAGGTGAGAGAGGCCTCCTCCAGGAGATCTTAGTGCATCTCGATTTCGAATATGTGTTTTGAAATGTTACGTTATTGCGCCGCAGTGTGGCCGTGCGTCGGCCGGTTGGATTCTTAGTATTTTCACCTGTCTTGTCTGTGGTGGCGACAAATGTTAATTTTATGCGCTGCTCTGCGGCTTGCAAAGGCAGATTTTTGTTCAATTTACAGCATTATCTTAATTGAGGTTAATGTATGAGAAGTGTGGAATTTCATCAGCTCCGCGTGGGTAAAATGGGCATTCGCTTAGCTTTACTTTTTACCGATTTAGGATATTACAAATTCCTTCACGAGTTTATTTTATGTGGTGACCAATCAAAATTAATGGTGAATAAAATACTTCATTAATAATTTTACTATTTATTTAAATTAATTTCATTCTCCGCTAATAAGCAGCATAAAACGGATATTTTCTTTAAAAAGATTTGGTTTGGAGTTACTAAGTGATTAGAATAAAACACCAACATATAGTGAAGCCTTTTTGGCAGACTTTTATTCCCCTGGCCCTTGAAACTCTTTTATTTTTTATGTTCCTACTTAGTTCATTGTTTGTTTTGCTAAGCTATAATTCCCGTGACACCCCCTGTACCGAAATGCACTACCGCCTAAACGGACGCGTTAGTGAATTCCGCTCTGCTGCTTGTAAATACAGCCCTCTCGCTCGCACCCACTACTCATCATCAACATTTTCTCCATGAACATTTTTTTTCTTGTTACGTTGATTTTGTGACATTAAAATCGAGAATTACAGCGACCAGAGCCAGTGCGAACATGTGCTAAGCATAACGGCAGTGAAAAAGCGCGGTTTTCGAGAAGATATTCCAGCCGAAAGGAGAGGAGGAAAACAAGTGAAAAGCGGAGCGGAACTTGTGTGTGTTGAAATTTTTTGTCGCGTTGTAAAATTTTGCATTTGCTGGAAGCTGACGCCGCGGAGTGTGGCAGGTGGCTATTATAACCTTACAACCGGAAGCATGAAAAACCTCATAAAAATCTGTGAAAACGCCAGGGCAGCGGAAGCCAGCCAATAAGAAAACCACACAACTGTGATTTTTGTGGCCCAAAAATGCTCTGCATTTTTGTGTACGTGTGTGTGTGTTTCAGTGAGTCGCATTAATTGGCAGAAGCAACAAAAATGAAAGGAAAAAATCGCATTGAAAACAAACCTGGATAAAAGCAAAGCCAGATCTACGTGCCATAAACACGGCCTAAGCTACTACATATATAGTAAATTTTTTTTTTGTGATTTTCTATTGCCATGCCATTAATCGATATACAGCTATGTAGATTTATACTGGCCGTTGTCTATCGATGACGGCAGCTGTTTTGGCCATTTGTATGGGTTGAACTGAAACAAAAAATCAAGCTGAAACTAAATTGATAAACAAGCCGAAGTGTTCTCCGAAGATTGAAAATGGTTTCCCCTTCTACTCTCTGTGCATGTGTGCTTGTGTGGTGTGTGCCATTCGCTGCTTTCCAGTGTATTGGTGTCAAGTGCGGGATTTAATCAATTTGCATTGCGCTCGCAGATTTGTCAGCGCACTTAACACTCGCACCCAAAAAAAAACCAAGCACACAATTTATATTTTCAGAGGAGCTCAGGTGTATATTTGTTGTTTGAGTTGGCTTAAAGGCACACAGGCACATGCATACAAATGAACAATAAAAGCGAACACACATATGCAGCTAGATCTGTCAGTTTCATAACAACAGTGATCCACTGCCATTTCTAATTTATCTATTTCGCTTTTCCCCCCTTTTTACTCCAGTTAAGTGAAAAAGATTGAGAGGGGGCGAAATAGAGTGCAACAAAACAACGGCCGGCGTGTTTGCGTGCGCGTGTATAGGTGTATGCCTTAGTGTTTTAGTGTGCGTGAAAGATATTCCGTAAGGAGGAAAAACAAGAAACGGTTTCTTTAATTGACGCCGCCCAGCAACAAAAGCAACAACAAAACACAAAAGCGCGTAGGCCGGACAAATCGGCAAAAGAGAGAAAAGCAGCAAAAACAAACCGAATAAAGAGCGGATAGACGCGAAGCACGAAAAGCAGCAGAACAGGAAGAGCAAAGCAGGCCAGCTGCTCCATACCCCCACACTTTCCCTCCCAACAGTTTAGTGATTCAACGTTTTTGGTCTCCACAATGAACTCCGAGCATGGGTAACAACTGCCCCACCTCCCTGCGGGATTGCCTCTTTGCTTCAAATCCTAATCCCTGCATTCTCTTCCTTAGATTCAATCCTGCCTTCAATATGGCCACCATACGGCAAGCTTTTACAGAGGCGGTGGAGCGAGGTAAGCCAAAAGAAGGGAAAATTAACCACTACAGTACACCACAACTAGGTGGCATTCAAATAAAAGATTCATAGTATTAGCGAATGCCAGGGATGCTATCAATTCAAATCAACAATTAATAGGCAGACTTTCTACACGGTAGCTCAAGGCTTTAAAGGATGCGGGTTTGCTGTGGATTTATTAAAAATAGTTAATATATGTTTATCAATCGACTCGTTAATGATATTAAATACTTGTCTTAAAATAATGATCCATAAAACGATGAATGAAAGAGCAAAAAGAATTTCTATGTAATTCATTTGTTCATTTCATCCATTCGGTTTTTTCATAAACATTTCTTCTAGCCTAAAGCCTTTAGGCTTTAGAGCTAAAGGGTAAATAAGTACTCTCGTATCTACAATGTGGAAACTCAGTTGTTCGATTTTGATCGGTTTTTAAATGTGCACTTCAAAATTATATTATATTTCCCATTTAAATATAAAATCATAAGTACATATAGCAATTCAAGGACCATCCAAATAGGTTAAACGACCATTTATATAAGCTCTTGCCAGCCTCAGATAAAAACCGAATTAACAGACATTTACATCTGCCCACAGTCAGAATGCCGACGCCCACTCGCCTGCGCGATCTCATCCGGCAGATTCGCGCCGCCAGAACCGCAGCCGAGGAGCGGGCGGTGGTCAACAAAGAGTGCGCCTACATACGGAGCACTTTTCGCGAGGAGGACTCCGTCTGGCGGTGAGTCAACCATCCATCCCAGTTACCCGTTAATTCGTAATTCGTAACTTTCCCCCACAGCTGTCGCAACATTGCCAAGCTGCTGTACATACACATGCTCGGCTATCCGGCTCACTTTGGCCAACTGGAGTGCCTTAAGCTGACGGCCAGCACGCGGTTCACAGACAAGCGGATCGGCTATCTGGGCGCCATGCTGCTGCTAGACGAGCGACAGGATGTTCACCTGCTCATCACCAACTGCTTAAAGAAGTGAGTGAGCGGTTCGGGGGAAACGAAAAATTAAAGCTGGTTTCAAATATAATTAATTATTCAGGATAATAACGAATTCAATACCAATTATGGCGCTTTTAACTTGAAGAGGAGATAATAATAATGTGATGTGTTCGATTTTAACTTAAACATTTGATTACTTAAAGATAAAAAAAAAACATTTAAGATTATCCTGTTCGTATTCCCAAACCATTGGTTATTAAATATTACATAATTAAAGAGTTACCTTGTAATTAGTTTGCCAAATCCTACTTCCAAATCTAATTTATTAGAGGTAAATATGCAGAAATAATACAGGATATTTAAATAAATAAATTTAAAACTTATTAATATAAAGAAATAATCTTAATGAATATAAAAGCTAGTTAACTTCCTAAGAATTATACCCATTAAAGCGTTTATGTTTGAAAAACCTATGTTAAAACGTTTGAAAAATCCTATGAACACACACATTTAAGAAACTCGAGGAATATATTTACTTATAAATTGCATATTATTCTGTTCATTTATGCTATCAAACATTTCAGTGACTTAAACAGCTCGACACAGTTCGTTGTGGGCCTGGCGCTGTGCACTCTGGGCGCGATCGCCTCCCCGGAGATGGCCAGGGATCTGGCCAGTGAGGTGGAGCGCCTTATGAAGTCCCCTAACACGTATATCCGCAAGAAGGCAACGTTGTGCGCCTTCCGAGTCATTCGCCGCGTGCCCGAGCTTATGGAGATTTTCTTGCCGGCCACGCGCTCCCTGCTTAGCGAGAAAAATCATGGTGCGTATTTGCTGGGAAGCTGGAATATTTTTTTAAAAAAATACATGGATTGTTAAAAGGCTAGAGTATTCATAATAAAAGCATCATCGATCGTTATAAATACCATTCATTATTAATCATAACAATATCTGTGACATTAGTGATAAGAATTTAAATTTTTTTCTATGAATAATTTACTGCATTGAAAAAGCGATGTTATGTACTTGTGTAAAAAAAATATAATATTCTCTGCTTAATAATGTATTCTTCCATTGTCACAAAATTTGCAATTATATATTGTCAAGTACTTAAAGAGTAACAGAGTCATAAATATTTAAATTCATTAAAATTAAATTAGATTTCCACAACAAACTTGTGTTAATCATTGAAAGATTAGCCTTTTAAATACCCTTGCAGAGGGTATTATAATTTTGACCAGAAGTTTGTACTGCAGTAAAGAAGACATCTCCGACCCTATAAAGTATATATATATTCTTGATGGGCATCACAAGCCGAGTCGATCTAGCCATGTCCGTCCGTCTGTTTCTACGCAAACTAGTCTCTCAGTTTTAAACTATCGGGCTGAAACTTTGCACCGACCGTTCTTCTTGTTGCAAGTAGTATATAAGTCGGAATGGCCGGAATCGGATCACTACATCACATAGCTTCCGTAGAAACGATTAGGAATTAAAGTCGACATTTTTAAAGACAATTTACTGATTCATTACAAATCATTTATAAATAACTATATTTACCAATCCTAAAAGTTTTATCAAACTCTGATTACTATATCCTATAGCTGACATAGGAACGATGGGAGAAAATGGGTCACTGAGCATAAATCTGGTGTTTTTTTAAGACAGTTAATTCATTCTTGAGAAATACAGTTTTCATAGACATTAAAGCCGTTTTAGAAAATTAAAAACCAAATATCGGACCATATCTGCCCTACAAACTATCAAACAGTTTTAAGGCAACTTGTCTGCAACGGTATTCTAAGCTTCTGGTACCGAAGCTAGCCCTTCCTTCTTGTTTTTCTATTATATTTTATCATTTATTTTATCTATTAGTCATGCAAAATCTAATAAAATTTTATGTGTTTTTAACTATTAATTGGGTTATAAATAACAGATATTTTTATTTAGTATTGCCAAATCAAAGTTTATTTTGTAACAAAAAGCCTTGTACAATTATTTAATTAATTATTATTTGGCATCATAAAATAATATCCTCGAATTAATTATGACTTTGTGAAGGTTAAATTAATATTCAATTATTATTGTTTAACCCAATTTAAACTCGCAATTTCAGGCATTTTGATCACTGGAGTAACGCTGATCACAGAGATGTGCGAGAACAGCTCGGACACGCTGATGCATTTTAAGAAGGTAAGTTGACGTCGCCAGCGGCGCAGTTATCGTGAGATCGTAATCCAAATACGATTTGAAACTCCCGGAGTTAGTGAAGGCTACTTCATACTTCAACTGTTGCTGCATTTTGTACTCATTTGTTGTGGCGCTCCAAACACTCCAATAAACGCCCTCCAAAGCGGCGGGTTGATACCTCGCCATTCGTCTTTGAATCTCCATTACCCACATTTAATATATGTATATATAATATGTACTTGCCGATTTTTACACTCCCTTGCCACACACACACTCCCAACCAAACCAAATCGGTCCAAACCGAACAATTCCCTTTCGTTTTTGATTAACCTGTGTATACCTACGATATTTTTAACGCTTGTTTTTTTTTTTTTTATCGAATTCGAATACCGCGTAAACGCAAAACGAAATTTGTTGTAATTTGCTTACCAGGATAGCGGAAATCGAGAGGTATGACTTGCGCCTAATTAGATAATACTTTTTATATCGCCTACCTACCCCCACACTACATACTAAATATTAAATGTATTTATATTTTTGGTTGAGTTCCTCCTGTCAGTTGCCTATGTATATGTCTCAAATGTAGCGAAATTTTAACATTATCAAATATTTGTGCAGTTACAGTTGGCTTCAAAGTTTTCAAAATATATTGTTTTTACACCCTTGCAAAGGGTATTATAATTTTGACCAGAAGTTTGTTCTGCAGTAAAGAAGACATATCCGACCATATAAAGTATATATATATTCTTGATGGGCATCACAAGCCCAGTCGATCTAGCCATGTCCGTCTGTGTGTTTCTACGCAAACTAGTCTCTTAGTTTTAAACTATCGGGCTGAAATTTTGCACCGACCGTTCTTCTTGTTGCAAGTAGTATATAAGCAGGAACGGCCGGAATTGGAACACCACATCACATAGACGCCATAAGAACAATTGGGAAAAACGGCCATAAACTCGCGATTTTTTAAAATAAATTCATTTTTTAGAATACACTATTTTATGACCATTTTAACCTATCCTAAAAGTATTATCAAAATCGGACCACTATATTCTAAAGCAGCATAGGAACGATGTCAGAAAATGGGAAAATATAGTTTTTATAAACATTAAGGCCGTTTTAAAAAATTAAAAACCAAAAATCCGGAAACTATATCCTATAGCTGCTATGCCAACTATCGAACGGCTTGAAGGCAACTTGTCTGCAGGATATTCTAAGCTTCGGGCCCCGAAGCTAGCCTTCCTTTCTTGTTCATTTTGTGTTTACTGAAAAGCTAACTTAAAAATGTATTATTTATAAAAAATAGCTCTTGGTAATGGTAATTTTAAAAATAATAATGTAACTCAGCTTCAAATAAATAATGACATTACTCCTGCTAAACAGATACTTAATAAGTCTAAATGAATATTTTTTAAATATTGAGATACAATTAAGTGTGTTTAATAATAAAATAAAATTGTTATCTAAAAGATATTATTTTTTATAATCAATTTTTTTTTTACAAATTTATCAGGGTTAGTGAAGAATGCAATAATTTTATTATATATTTACTTAAAACTAAATTACGAAATTAACAATCAAAAATATAATTGTTTCCATTTTAATTACCATTAATATGTTTTAAAACAATATTTTATATATTTTTTTAAGAGTATACCCTAAATATATCAAACAAAGTTTTGACGGCACGCCCAAATAAAAAAGCATCGCATGTTAAAATAAAAACTGAAAAATTAAATTTAATCTTACATTTATATTACTTGGAACTTGGCAACAACTGCATATCTCAGTAAAAAAGCTTATATTATATGTATATATATATATGTTCCCCGCTTCGCTCTAATCGTATGATACCCTATTTTATAAAATTTTGTGATCCATAAAATCATTTCGTCAGCACGTACATATACATAATCAGCTAAAACACTTTTGGCCAAGACTTTCTCTTAATCTCAACCTACACGAAATTTTTTGGGTGGAATTCCCTCCCCTCTCACACCTAGAGTTTTTCAAAGATGAACCCGTGGCTCCATAGGATTTGAGCTGGGTCATAGATCTTCTTGGTTTCATTTGCACTGTTCCCTCTTCTGCTCCTTCTCCTGTCCAATCTTTGTAACACCGTCTCTCGTCTATGACACAACACACAAACAAATGCACCTTTTATACGCTGACTCACAATTTTTTGTATTTCCCACTTTGTCATAAGATATTGTTTATTATGTTGGTAATAGAGTTTTAAAAATTAAATTTGAAACCCAGATTGTGCCGAACCTGGTGCGCATCCTTAAGAACCTGATCCTGGGCGGTTATTCGCCGGAGCACGATGTCAGCGGGGTTAGCGATCCCTTCCTGCAGGTTAAGATCCTGCGTCTACTCCGCATCCTCGGCCACAACGACCCGGATGCCTCCGAGGCAATGAACGATATCCTGGCTCAGGTGGCCACCAACACGGAAACGAGCAAGAACGTGGGCAACACGATACTCTACGAGACAGTACTCTCCATTATGGATATTCGGTTAGTTTTATTTACGAAACTCTTGGAGATAATGTATCAATCTTTTACCTCCTCACAGCTCGGAGGGCGGCCTGCGGGTATTGGCGGTGAATATTTTGGGGCGCTTCCTGCTCAACTCGGACAAGAACATCCGGTATGTGGCGCTGAACACTCTGCTGCGGACGGTGCACGCTGATACGTCGGCGGTGCAGCGGCACCGCACCACCATTCTGGAGTGCCTCAAGGACCCGGATGTCTCCATCCGCCGGCGGGCCATGGAGCTCTCGTTTGCGCTAATTAATGCACAAAACATACGTACAATGACCAAGGAGCTGCTGCTTTTCCTCGAGAAGGCGGACGCGGAGTTCAAGGCGCAGTGCAGCTCGGGCATGATACTCGCCGCCGAGCGGTACTCGCCGAACACCCGCTGGCATCTGGACACACAGCTGAGCGTTCTGATTGCCGCTGGGAATTATGTACGCGACGATGTCGTTTCATCCACCATACAGCTGGTATCGAGCAGCCCCGTTCCGGAGCAGACGTACATCACGAATCGGTTCTGGGAGTCGCTGCAGGTGGCTAATCACTGCGAGGACAAGCAGCCGCTGCTCCAGGTTGCCGTCTGGGCCATAGGCGAGTACGGTGACCTCTTCATGTACGGCGCCAACGAGGATGGTGAGTTTAAGTTTAACGGGATCAGTGTATTATTTATTGAGTTGGAATTTTTATAAGATCCTTTTTAATTTCCTAGAAAGAAGTCGGCGAGTCTAGGATTTATATCTATCTTATAATATATTTGTTACATTTTTGTTTTGAAATCAATTTGTATCGATTTTTGACATTGTTATAAGAATAGTTTTAATTGTTATTTCTTGGGGTTTTAACCCAGATAGAAATTTGTATTTCAATCTATTTGGATAATTCAATCGCACCCACATATTTCGATTATTTAATTTTATCAAATTTAATTCATAATTTGTATATTTGCTTCCAGAATTTGAACGGCCCACTGAGAGCGATCTGATTGCTGTGTATCATAAGTTTTTAACCTCTGCTCAAGTCTCGACTACCAGCAAGCAATATGCCTTGGTCTCCCTTGCGAAGCTAAGTACGCGTCTGCAGGAGTGCGTGGAGTGAGTATCCCTCTGCAAAAATCATTCACTGTTATTCCACAGACTTACGGTGTTTCCTTTGTTCCAAAAACAGGGAAATCCAGGCACTCATAACGTCTTTCGGAAGCCACCTCAATGTGGATCTGCAGCAGCGCGGCGTGGAGTTTACGCAGCTGTTCGGCCTTTACAAACACCTGCGTCCGCCGCTGCTTGAGAAGATGCCGGCAATGCAGATCAGTCGGATTAGTTCACAGAATGGGGAGAGCGGTGGCGGCTCCTTTGATGACAACAGTCAGGATGTCATCGAGAACGGCGTGGAGGGAGGCGGCGGTGTTGGACACTCAATAATCGAAAGCAATATGAACACACTGGGCGACAATACGGTGGGTTCAGTGCAACTCCTCTCATCTATATGTTTCGCTTGAACAGCTGCTGAGCTCCCTCTCTTTTAGAATATTCTGTTGGACCTGCTGGGCAGCACGGATTTGTCGATGGGTGGCGGTGGCGGCGCTGGGGACTTGGTGGAGGCCACGTACCTGTCAAATGCAGTACATAAAAAGAACTCACGCAACGCCAACGATGGGGCGGCGCCCCTTTCCCACAACCAGGATCTGTTAGATCTGCTCGATTTGGATATGACATCCACATCCACGACAACGGTGACGCCAGCGGGCGGGGGCGGCGGAATCCTGACTTTGGCCGGTGACAACAATCAGAGCAGTGTGGCGAAAATGAACAACATGCTGGGTGGCCTGGTTCTGAGCGGTTTTGGGTCTGGCCTGGATAGCTCCGCAAGTATAGCCACCAATGGCAATGAACTAGGCAGCATGCTGGGTGTTTTGGGTGGTCCTCCAACGGCTGCTGTTCCCGCAAATATAGCCACCGCCGGCAACCTCATCGACGGCAATGCCAGCGTCCTGCTGGGCGATCTAAATTCCACGGCCGCCTCCAACAATATTGTAGTGGTGGGTTTTAATTGGGTTCCTATCTTATTTCGGAATTTTATAACCCATATTTTAATAGCCTCCACAGGGTCCCAGGCTGACGGCGTTAGACAAGGACGGGCTGCTGGTTCAACTGGTTGCCGTCTGGGGCAGAGACTGCATGCACATCTATATGACGACCACGAATAGCTCAGACAATACCCTGGAGCAGTACTTGCTGAAGGTGGGATACTGCATCGTCTATTTCAAATGCTTAACTAGGGTTGACCATAGTGATTCTTCAATAGTTTAGTTTAATCACACTTAATAGCTCGGCCTATACTGCGATTTCTTGACTTTTCTTTAAACTCAATAAAATTGAAGTGTGATTTACATTAGATATGCATTTAGCTTTGATACTAAATAACTAAAATTATAATTAATGTATTCTATTTATTTTGCTATAATATGAATTTGGAAAAAATTTCAATTATTTGGCACTAAATACGATCACTAACCCACCTTGGATGGTAGTAATGTATGCCCAACATAAAATGTATCTTTTCGGTTTCCTTGCAGGCGGCAGTGCAGAAAAGTTTTAATTTGCAGATGCTGACGCCATCTGGCTTCCTGCTGCCTCCAGGGGGCGTGATCACGCAGGAAATGCGCGTGGTGGCCACCTCAAATGTGAGTTCTCTCTTCGCCAGGAGAATCCCTCGAATATATTAATATGCCTTTTCTTGTTCTTCCCGTTAGGCGACGCTGCGGATGCGACTGCGTATTCAGTATGCGCTGGATGGACACCAGAAGGTAGAGCAGACTGAAGTCAGTGGCTTCCCGGAGCAGACACCGGCGATGGCTGAATAGAACTGCAACTGTATTAAAGCGGAACCAGATTAGCCTAATATCAGAGCAAAGGCAACACCAGCAGCAGTAGCATCATCACCAGCAACAACACTATGATGTCACACATTTTTTGTAAAATAAGTTAACACACACACAGTAGAACACGGATGCGGAGACACAGATACATACCACCCACACAATCGCATCTAGATCAGATCATAAAACGGATCGGCGCACAGCGTTGTCAGGTTGTTTTTTTTAATCGGGAGTCAATCGGGGAAAGCATCTCGAGATCAGACAGAGCAGAGCAGTTAACTTATATATTTTTTTTTTATTTTATATCTATATATAAACACAGCAGGCAACACACTACTTGTCAAATCAAATTCTTTACGTTTAATATGTTTTACGATGTGTTTTATGATTATAATTTTCCCATATTGTTTTTTTTAATGGTGTGTAAACTCTTGTGTGTAAAAGACAACTTTCAGTTATTATTTAAGACAATAAAAGTCAAACCCCCAAAAACAAAACTAACCTAACTAACAACGGAAATGTATTAAAACAATGTGAAATTATCTAGCAAAGGCATTTATAACAAGAAAGGAAGGCTAGCTTCGGAACCCGAAGCTTAGAATACCCTTGCAGACTAGTTGCCTTTAAACCGTTTGATCGTTTTTTGTATGACAGCTATATGCTATGGTAATCCGATTTTTGGTTTTTAATTTTCTAAAACGGCTGTAATGTCTATGGAAACTGTATTTCTCAAGCATGAATTAATTGTCTTGAAAAATACCAGAGTTTTGCTCAATGACCCATTTTCTTACATGGTTCCTATCGCAGCTATAGGATATAATAGTCCGATTTTGATAAAACTTTCAGGATAAGTGAAAATAGTCATTAAAAAAAGTTTCCTAAAAAATAAATAAATAATCTTGAAAAATAACGAATTTATGGCTCTTTTCCCAATCGTTCCTATGGCAGATATGTGATGTAGTGTTCCGATTTCGGCCGTTCCGACTTATATACTACCTGCAACAGATTCAAGGGTCGGTGCAAAGTTTCAGTCCGATAGCTTTAAAACTGAGAGACTAGCTTACATAGCAACAGACAGACGGACAGACAGACGGACATGGCTAGATCGACTTGGCTGGTGATGCTGATCACAAATATATATACTTTATAGGGTCGGAAATTTCCCTTTACTGCGTTACAAGCTGCTGGTCAAAATTATAATACCCTCTGCAAGGGTATAAAAACGATTAGCATTTTAAAGGCGTATGAAACGATGTTTGAGCAGTTTATTTGTTATCAAAATTGTTTTACCAATACCCCAAATTGATTCTGTTTGCTAATGAGTTCGATCGGTTGGTAACCACGCCACCATCCCGCCTGATAATCCTGTTTTGTCTCACCCGCTGTACACATTCATAATATATTATAAATATATATAAAGGCACACCGATATAGACACCCGACCACGCGAATATATATTATGTATTGTTATTTCCTGTGCACACGTACTTATCGCGGAGAAATCATCAATTAAACACAAAAACCGATAGCACTGTGGAAAACTAGATAATATCTATGATAAATATATTTGTAACTGGAGTAGAAAGGGAATGATGAGGACGCTGCTTAGAACTATAAACTGATTAGTTGCCGTCGCCGAGGAAGATGATGAGGGAGCATCGAGAAGCAAAGAAAATCCATTAACTATTATTATTATTATTATGATTATAAATGAATTGCGCATATGTATGAGAAGGAATGAAATGGACAGAGATAGAAAGAAATAGAGAGAGAGAGGCGGAGGGAGAGAAAGAGAGAGAGAGAGCAAGCCAGCTACAGAAAAAAAATAATTACGTTAACATATTGTACAATATACTATTATTTTTGTATTATTATCATTTCCTTTTATATCTACTTATATTCCACAATCCTTTTAAGCCGAAATAAACAAACGATTTCGTTTTATCGAAGGACATTACCGTCTCTGCTACTCTAATTGATCTAATACTGGGAAGTTTTTTCTTTAAGATAATATAATTCTGGAGAGCATAATATTTTTGGATTTTGTTGATCGCACATACCAGTAAGGTGGTATTTTGCGGTCGAAGGGAGTGTATACTTGTCCAGATAATTTCGAACACAAGGTCTATATAATATATATATATATATATCTAAATAATAGAGCAAGTTGGAAATTTCCCAATTCATAAGCTTAAATATTAACTTCAATAACTGTTGTTCATTTGATTCAAAAATGACAAATTGCCTCCCCAATATACAAAATTACGTAAAATCACAAAATATGTGTTAAATCAAATTTTAATGAAAACATCCCAAAAAGTAAATTTCGCACATAACTATGTTTTAATTACAAATGTAGTAAGTAAGAAAGGAAGGCTAGCTTTGGGGTCCGAAGCTTAGAATACACTTGAACTAGATATTCAAACCGTTCGATCATTTGTATGGCAGCTATACGATATTGTGATTCGATTTTATGTTATGGCTTTTATGTCCATGAAAAGTATATTGTCCAATAATTAAGTTATGGTCAATGGCCCATTTTCTCTGATCATTCCTATGGCAGCTTTAGGATATAATGGTCAGATTTTTATTATGAGCTTAGGTTAAGCAGCTATGTGATGTAGTGCTCCGATTCTGTCAGTTTTGACTTCTATACTATCTGAAACAGAAAAAAGATCTTGGGTAAAAGTTTCAGCCCGACAGCTTTCGAACTGAGTAGAAACAGATCGACTAGATCGACGGCTGATTATGGTGATCAAGAATAAACATACTATAGAGGGTCGAGGACGGTTCCTTCCCTGCGTTGCAACCTTCTGATAAAAACTATACTACCCTCTGCAAGGGTATAAAACAATTTTTTAGATCTAACCAAAGGGCATATTGCATGCATTAAAAACTTTCTCTACCACCCTACTCCTTGGAGGTAATACAAAATGGATTGTCGAAGTATTTGGTAAAAAGTAAAGCTAAAGTTCAAATAGCAACCCAAAGTGGAATTTTTTCATATGAAATAAATAAATTACAAAGACAGCAAAGGAAGACTATGAAAAATACCGCTTCCTGCCGCAAAAGTTGTCGATGCACGTGACGGATTCAAATCAGAATAGCACTAACAGGAGCGTTCTGTTTGCCATTGTACTTTTTTTAAACCTCAACATCCTGCCATCGTAATCCGAATCCCCGGCGAATCCCCGTATAGAAGTGTAGGCGCATGATGAAAATCATCATGGAATAAAGCCGGTACCTAGTCGTCTCAACACTGTTACAGCAATTACTGCTGCTCATCGCAGTAATGCTAATTTAGCATTCTTGTATAATATATATATTGATCTATTGATCAGTATTAAAGCTATCGGACTGCAATTTTGCACAGACAATTCCTTCTGTTGCAGTATCACATTGCTGCTATAGAATTTATTGGGAAGAAGTAACAAACCTTTGGTATTGTTTAGTATATTTAACTGAATCCTTAGAAATTATGTTTAATGTCATCATGGCCGATCCTGAAAGTCACAAACGCAAGTTATTGCATCCTATAACTGTCAAAAGAACGCTGGGAAAAAATGGGAAATTGGGAAGTACTCAGTTGTTTGTCAATATAATTAATTAATTTTCGATAAATGCTATATTTATAAAAGTAAAATCCGATTTGAAAAATTTAAAAATAATCGTACCACTATTTCTTATAGCCATAAAAATGTTTAAGCTGTTTGAGGGCAATTGGTTTAAACGGATATGATAATACGTGGTCTGTTCAAAAAGTATCGCGAATTTTGAATTTTCGTGGGTTACGTATATTCGAATTTCGATTTTTTTGTGGCGTTATGTTGGTACACATGTCTCTCACTTATGCCGACAAGCTCGGCCATTTTGAATGTTCACTTAATTGTTGACAGCTGCTTTGCACGTGTTTTGTATCGTCTTCGATTTTTCGCCGCGAAATTCGTACCAAAATTGCTCAATTGCGACTAAAAACAGCATCGCATGAACATTGCTAGTGAGATGTGACCCAAACTTGCTAAAGAGGGTCATAACTGGTGACTAATCGTGGGTTTACGGTTATGACGTGGAAACCAAAGTTCAATCATCTCAATGGAAGCTGCCGCACGAACCAAGACCGAAAAAAGCGCGCCAAGTTCGGTCGAATGTGAAAGTTTTGCTGACAGTTTTCTTCGATTGCAGGGGCGTGGTGCATCATGAGTTCTTGCCACAGGGAAGAACGGTCAATAGGGAATATTACCTGCAAGTAATGCGCAATTTGCGCGAAGCAATCCGCCAGAAACGGCCGGATTCGTGGGAGAACAAAAATTGGGTTTTGCACCACGATAACGCACCTGCTCATATGTAAAACTTTTTAAATATTATATTTTTTAAGTTTTTCTTAGCTTTAGTTAGGATGTCTGGCTCATAACACGGAGGTCTCTGGATCAAACCCGGTATTTTTTTTTTGTCATTTTCATACACTTGCAGAGGGTATTATAATTTTGACCAGAAGTCTGCAACGCGGTGAAGGAGACATCTCTGACCCCTTAATATATATTCTTGATCAGCATCACCAGCCGAGCCATGTACGTACTTGTATATCTGTTTCTACGCAAACTATTCACTTAGTTTTAAAGCTATCGGTTTGAAACTTTGCACTAACTCTTCTATCTGTCGCAGGTAGTATATAAAACGGAACAGCCACAATCGGAACACTACATCACATAGCTGCCATAGGAACGATTAGAAAAAATGGTAAAGATTTCGACAATTTTAAAGATAATTGATACGTTTTTTTATACCCTTGCAGAGGGAACAGGGTGATGCCGTCTATTTTAGCAGGGCCTGGTGCTTTTTAGACCCTGTACCCAAAGGGTAAAGGGTATATTAAGTTTGTGCAAATGTATGTAACAGGCAGAAGGAGGCGTGGCAGACCCCACAAAGTATATATTCATGATCAGCATGACGAGCTGAATCGATATAGCCATGTCCGTCTGTCCGTCCGTCCGTCCGGATGAACACACGGATCTCAGCAACTGTAAGAGCTAGAAGATCCGTATTACCAGTGTGGTTCTCCAAATACTGACGCAATTAGAGTTTATTTTTTTGAGTCGGCGCCACGCCCACCGCCCCCGCAATTTGTATTTGAATTTTTGCACTGCCCTGCACTGCACAATTTTAAAGCTAAAATTTTTTTAAAAATACCCATGCAATTGGAGCATAGATTTGTACCGATCCTGAAAATTTCATCAAGATTGGATAATTGAAAAGCGCACAATAAATACCTAAAGTTTACAGGCGTTAAACACAAAAAATCTGTTTATTTTCTCAAACAAACGGTAAATCGCTTGCTTTCGGTGGTTGATTTTTCTCGGAAGTGCCGCTGCAGCTGCGCTGCCACTACCTTCGTACACATATGTATGAATGTGCGCCTTCAATAAATTTATACTGTATTAGCTGCCGGTTTAAAAAGTTTGGGTTTGTCGAATGGTTACGACGTTCGACTTAAAACGCGAAGATCTTGGGTTCGAGTCCCAGACCGGACTCGGCGTGAATATATATATATATATATTTTTTTTTTTTTAATTTATTTTGCTTATAACCAAATATGTACAGGGTCTGTAATAGTCGGGAAACTCGACTGTAACGTTCTTACTTGTTTATTATACCCTTGCAGAGGGTATTATAATTTTGACCAGAAGCTTGTAACGCAGTGAAGGAGACATTTCCGACCCTATAAAGGACATATATTCTTGATCAGCATCACCAGCCGAGTCGATCAAGCCATGTCCGTCTGTCTGTCCGTCTGTCGGTTGCTATGTAAACTAGTCTCTCAGTTTTAAAGCTATCGGGCTGAAACTTTGCACCGACCCTTCAATCTGTTGCAGGTAGTATATAAGTCGGAACGGTCGGAATCGGAACACTATATCACATAGCTGCCATAGGAACGATTGGAAAAAAATGCAAAAATTTCGCCATTTTTAAAGATATTTTATTTATTTCTTGGAAAACCCTTTTAATGACTATATCAACATTACCTGATAGTTTTATCAAAATCAGACTACTATATCCTATTGCTGCCTTAGGAACGATGGGAGAAAATGGGTCATTGAGCATAATTCTGGTGTTTTAATGACAATTTTAACATGTCCTGAAAGTTTCATTAAAATCGAACCACTATATCCTATAGCTGCCATAGAAACGATGGGAGAAAATGGGTCATTGAGCATAATTCTGGTGTTTTAATGACAATTTTAACATGTCCTGAAAGTTTCATTAAAATCGAACCACTATATCCTATAGCTGCCATTGGAACGATGTGAGAAAAAGGGTCATTGAGCATAACTCTGGTGTTTTTCAAGACAATTCATTTTTGAGAATTCATAGACATTAAAATCCCTTTTAGAAAATTAAAAAACAAAAATCGGATCACTTATATAGTAGTGCTGCCATACAAACGATCAAACAGTTTTAAGGCAACTGGTCAGCAAAGGTATTCTAAGCTTCGGGTACCGAAGTTAGCCTTCCTTTCTTGTTTTTTTGTGGTTTTGATTTATTTTGCTTATAACCAAATTTGTACAGGATCTGTAACAGTCGGGAAACACGACTGTAACGTTATTACTTGTTGTTAGTTAGTTTTGTTAGTTATAATAATCTTTTTATGTGGGAATCTGTTGAAGTGGTAAAAGCATAGGGTTCTAATTTATGTACATAGGAATTCGCTTTCAAAAATACAATTTTAAATAATTGTATTTACAATATCTGTGTATTTTCAATATCTAGAAAAATCAACCCTCGTCCGCAAGCGGTTTACCGTTTATTTAAGCAAATAAACAGATAGCTTGTTGTTAGCACCTGTAAACTTTGCATATTTTTTTGTTCGCTATATAATAAACCAAACGTTGAAATTTTCAGGATCGGTAGAAATATATGCTTTAATTGCGTACAAAAATGTTCGAAGTCTCTAGCTTGAAAATGGTCCAGTGCAGTGCAAACATTAAAATACAAATTGTAGGGGCGGTGGGCGCGGCACCAAAAAAAAGCTTAATCTGCGTCAGTATTAGGAGAATCTACACTGGTTATATGGTTACTCTAGCTCTTACAGTTGCTAAGATCCGTTTGTTCATCCGGACGGACAAACGGACATGTCTATATCGACTCGATCATCATGCTGATCAATTTCCACAAACTTAATATACCCTTTACCCGTTGGGTACAGGGTCTAAAAAGTTCATATCTACATATACATTTAAATTAAGCTGATCGTATTTAATTACTTTCGTTCTTCCAAATATTCCAATAGCCAACAAATGTCTAACGAGTTAACTCATTTACAGTTCATGAATTTATTCACATTTAAATTTTATGGCATTCTTGTTTTTAGACCCTGTACCCAAAGGGTAAAGGGTATATTAAGTTTGTGCAAATGTATGTAACAGGCAGAAGGAGGCGTGGCAGACCCCACAAAGTATATATATTCATGATCAGCATGACGAGCTGAATCGATATAGCCATGTCCGTCTGTCCGTCCGTCCGTCCGGATGAACACACGGATCTCAGCAACTGTAAGAGCTAGAAGATCCGTATTACCAGTGTAGATTCTCCAAATACTGACGCAATTAGAGTTTATTTTTTTTAAGTCGGCGCCACGCCCACCGCCCCCGCATTTTGTATTTGAATTTTTGCACTGCCCTGCACTGCACAATTTTCAAGCTAAATATTTTTTAAAAATACCCATGCAATTGGAGCATAGATTTGTACCGATCCTGAAAATTTCATCAAGATTGGTTAATTAGAAAGCGCACAATAAATACCTAAAGTTTACAGGCGTTAAACACAAAAAATCTGTTTATTTTCTCAAACAAACGGTAAATCGCTTGCTTGCGGTGGTTGATTTTTCTCGGAAGTGCCGCTGCAGCTGCGCTGCCACTACCTTCGTACACATATGTATGAATGTGCGCCTTCAATAAATTTATACTGTATTAGCTGCCGGTTTAAAAAGTTTGGGTTTGTCGAATGGTTACGACGTTCGACTTAAAACGCGAAGATCTTGGGTTCGAGTCCCAGACCGGACTCGGCGTGAATATATATATATATATATATATTTATTTTTTTTAGATTTATTTTGCTTATAACCAAATTTGTATAGGGTCTGTAACAGTCGGGAAACTCGACTGTAACGTTCTTACTTGTTTCTTTTCAAATAACCTCTTTATTTCAGATATTAGCTTAAGCTTTTTTAGCTTTAAAAGATTGCGGTCCATTAAAAATGTGGCACCACCGCCACAGCTGTCGCGTTCTCTCTCTCGTGATGCTACTTTCTACTTTGAGGTGCTGGGGTCTTTGGGTGGTTCTCTCGTCGCACCGACGCGCTCTTAATATATTGTAACCTTTTTGGAGGTTAAAGTCAAAGGAGCAGTTTGGCTCGCGAATTGAGCTTCGCCAACAGAGACGCCCCAATTCTTTCTTGCATTCTTTCTGAACGCAATTAATTTATATATTGTAATATCGATTGTGTACTTGAACAAACAAATGTCTGTCAAAATGTCAAATCAAAGGGTAACATCAGTTTTAAAAAGTTTTTTAAATGCTCAAAGGGTTTCAGAGGCGGCATTTAAA
The DNA here is from genome assembly GCA_021224005.1 of Drosophila setifemur. NCBI lineage: Eukaryota > Metazoa > Arthropoda > Insecta > Diptera > Drosophilidae > Drosophila > Drosophila setifemur. Next base: position 24,572 of record JAJJHY010007805.1, read on the forward strand.
CCCCCATCGCTACGCCCTAGATCAAAGGTGGGTGGCGATTGAAGAGGGAAGCGGGGGAGAGGATAAGATGAGTGTGTGAGAGAATAAGGGAAAGCTAGGAAAAATATGGCTAGGAGAAGGAGGCTCCGACGCATTCGCTTTGCTTTGAATGCTTTCAACGGGTCATAGAATAAAAGGGATACGGGTTATGTCCTCTCGTCCTCTTGCTTTTGCTCCTCTATATCCACCTTCCACTCTTGTTCTCCCCTCCTCTTTGTCGTTCCCCCAACACCATTTTCGTGCTTTGGCTATAAACAGCAAAGGCATCTACGTGTGCATATGTTGGTAGATGTGTGCCACTGCCTCCTAATCGAAATCAAACTGAATCAGCATCATCATCACAGCAGCTCTGCCCCTGTCCCTGTCCCTGCCTCTGCCAAGAAGCTGCAGCTGTTGAAGGTGCCAGCAGTACGAACATGTTGGATAATGAGACCTGTGCAACTGGAAATAAAATCAAGCCAAATTCCTTAGCATTATCAAGGCAGTTTTAATCCAAATAAAACAGTATTACCAAGGGTATTACGATTTCGACCAGAAGATTATAAAGTATATACCGATGTATATTTTTGATTAGCCAAGCCGAATCGATATAGACATCTCCGTCTGTCCGTTTCTACGCAAGTTAGTCTCTCAGTTTTTGAACTATCGGGTTGCAACTTTACCCAAAGCCTTATTTCTGTTGCAGGTTGTATATAAGTTGGAACGGCCAAAATCGGAACACATCATCAAATATTTAGCTGTCATAGAAACGAGTGGGTAAAAAGGTAATTAATTAAGACAGATGATGGATTCTCTATAGGTAAATCACTAACTATTTAATGACTAAACAGTCATCCTGAAAGTCTCATCGGGCCACTAAATCGTATACCTAATATACATATGTATTTTATTCTTGATCACCATCGCTAGCCGAGTAAGCTTAGACATGTCCGTCTGCCGGTTGACGTTCAATCTAGTATCTCAGTTTTAAAGCTATCGGGCTAATACATTAATAGTATTTAAGTAGGAACCGATGGAATCGAAACCCCACATCACATAGCTCCCATAGTAACAATTGGCAGCATAACTTTAAAACATTTATAAAATAATAGATTCATTTCTTAGAAAGGGCCGTTTAATGTCAACATTGACTGATCCTGAAAGTCATATCCAAATACCATTTAGCTCTCATATGAACAATGGAAATAATAAGCGTTGAGCATAACATAGCTGTTGTTTTTAAAGAAAATTTTTTCATTCTTGGGAAATACTAGTAGTCTTTAAATAAAATCGGGCCACTATGTCTTATGTATAGGTGCCCTACAAAGCGGTTTCAGGTCAATTGGTCTGTAAGGGTTTTCCAAAGCTAGCCTTTCTTTCTCGTTTTCAAATAATTGTTATATTTTTTATGAAAATGTATTAGTGAAAAGGTTTGTAACAGAGATTGGAATTGGTACAGCCCTGTCTCCATGGATGGACACCTAGTTCTTGTAAACAACAACTAGAGCACCAATTTTTCACATGTAGACATACTCGTACATACGAGTACGAGTATGTACATATATAAGCTCAAAAGGCCAAAAATTGATTTCGAGCGTAAATTTGATTGCGAAACTTATTGTATAGAGGATATTTAAAGAAACGGGTATCCAATGGTCGGAGCACGACTGTAATGTTCCTTCTTGTTTCTTGGGTATTGACTGCGGGAGGCTAGTGGAGCCTTTCGGTGCAATTATTGAGATTAGTTTCCATTTCTTAATTAAAATGTTGCTCTAATCTTTTGATATTTGTGGAAATTTGCCGCACAGAAATTGATCAATTTTCCGGGGCCAGTCTTGGCCGACTTGGCGCTCACATCGTCAGCCTCCACCTGCCACACCCATTCCCCTCCCCCATCCTTTGCTACCACTAAAATTGTCCTGCTCTTCGACTTTTTTGTTCAGCTATCGTCCTTTAAGCTGCTGCTTCTGATTCTGTTGCACTGGACAAAATATTTGGAACGATTGGAAGAGGGTCAATATGGCACTAATTAAGATGGGGGGAGATTATTATCTTCGATCGAAAAATTGCAATGACCCTGCAGAGTGAACTGCTTGCCGCGACAGCTGTGCCAAGTTGTAGTTTCCACCTTGCTAAACTTTGTTTAATTAGATGAACATCATAATTTTACTGACAATTTTTGGTTCATTTAATTGGTAAATTTACTGGATTGTTCAATCTGTGCTACCATACAATATAATTATTGGGGAAATTTAAATGTGTTCCTTTTTATACCCTTGCAGAGGGTATTATAATTTTGACCAGAAGTTTGCAACGCAGTGAAGGAGACGTCTCCGACCCTATAAAGTATATATATTCTTGATCAACTTCATCAGCCGAGTCGATCTAGCCATGTCCGTCTGTCTGTCTGTCCGCCTGTCTGTTGCTATGTAAACTAGCCTCTCAGTTTTAAAGCTATCGGGATGAAACTTTGCACCGACCTTTTAATCTGTTGCAGGTAGTATATAAGTCGGAACGGCTGGAATCGGAACACTACATCACATAGCTGCCATAGGAACGATTGGGAAAAACTTATTTATTTTTTAGGAAACTCTTTTTAATGATTTTTGGTTTTTAATTTTTTAAAACGGCATTAATGTCTATGAAAACTGTATTTCTCAAGAATTAATTGTCTTGAAAAACACAAGAGTTTTGCTTAATGACCCATTTTCTCCCATCGTTCCTATGGCAGCTATAGGATATAATGTTCCGATTTTAATGAAACTTTCTGGATATGTTAAAATATTCATTAAATAGAGTGTTCCAATAAATAAATTAAATATCTTTAGAAAATTCTGGTCAAAATATAATATCCTCTGCAAGGGTATAAAAATGACAGCAACAGCAGAACAGCAAAATTGTAATGAGAAACCTTTTATGGCACAAACACATGCTCGCTTTTACAGCCATAGACACAGACACAGCGAACCTTACCCCCCTCACAGCGCACCCACTCCACCCACCGAAAGATATCTCTGCTCTTCTCGTTTGCCTTTTAGTCGTAGTCTAATTTTATTTGTTTTGCTGCTTCATCTGCTTCATCTGCTCTTTCTTGTTCATCACCTCCTTCCTCTACTCGTTCACATCTTTCTTTTGTCTACTTAGAATTAATAATTTTTTTTACGTTTTTCTCCTCTTCTGCTTCATAATCATCATGTTGTAATACAATATGTTTAGGTACTCTATATATTTGCTTTTGTTTTCTTAGCGTTTTTGTTGTAGGTTGATGTCTTTGTTTTTTATTAGATAATTTACATTAGAAAATAAAAATCTCAAATCGAGAAGGGAATGGGGATGAGGACAGGTCGGGGTAAGGGGAATTTGGCAAATGATTTGGCAGGTGTGCCCCGCCCGTTCTTGCTCTTCCTCTATCCCGCTCTCTGCTGCTTATTTCTTTTGTGTCTTGTTTGCCGTTTGTGTGTGCTTGTGTGCGTTTCGGTTGGTGGAGGGGGTGTCGGTGTGGGTGTGGGCGTCTCCATTGGGACATCTTTATCGAGATAACATTGTAATTGCTTTTTGATAAATGAAGCACGCGCTGCCCAACTGACAGCCAACAACAGCAGCAACAACGGCAGCGACATCTAAAACAAACAGAGGGAGTTCAGAGAGGGGCGGAGAAAGGTGGAAGAGACGAGCGACGATACTCGAATCAGAGCTACCCTCTCTTTCGCTCGCTAAGATCAAATCCAATTGGAGGCAAAAGCTGTCTGGAGTAAAGTTCCCATGGAGAATAACAGATTTCAGATGGACTCCTGGAGTTGGAAGTCAAAGTGGATATCTAGTGGATTTAGTCAACTGTTAATTGGGTAACGGTTTAGGAACGGTTTTGGGTTGAAATTTCGTATAAATTAAATGATTAAAAATATGATAGGCTAAAAAATTATGTTTTTAATTATTAATTGAAAAGTTTTCGATTTTAGCTTTGTCCTATAAATATATTCTTAACTTATCAGGAAGAAGTTTATTTGCATACCGATTTTACGTGGAAAATGGTTAAGTTTTTTTTCTTACTTCGAATGATTTGATTTTTCTTTTTGTATTTTTCTTTATCAATTAACATTTGTGATTGCATGTAGAATATGTATATATAATTTTTATTTTGGAATTTTTACATGTAGTTGAAACAACTGTTTCAAAACAAGAAAGGAAGGCTAGCTTCGGTACCCGAAGCTTAGAATACCCTTGCAGACCAGTTGCCTAAAAACTGTTTGATCGTTTGTATGGCAGCTATAGGATATAGTGGTCCGATTTTGATGAAACTTTCAGGATATGTTAAAATAATCATTTAATAGAGCTTTCTAAAAAATAAATTAATTATCTTTAAAAATGGCGAAATTGTGGAATTTTTTCCCAATCGTTCCTATGGCAGCTATGTGATGTAGTGTTCCGATTCCGGCCGTTCCGACTTATATACTACCTGCAACAGATTGAAGGGTTGGTGCAAAGTTTCAGCCCGATAGCTTTAAAACTGAGAGACTAGTTTACATAGCAACCGACAGACGGACAGACAGACAGACAGACGGACAGACGGACATGGCTATATCGACTCGGCTGGTGATGCTGATCAAGAATATATATACTTTATAGGGTCGAAGACGTCTCCTTCACTGCGTTACAAACTTGTGGTCAAAATTATAATACCCTCTGCAAGGGTATAAAAACAGCAGATACTTATAATGTATTTCTAAAAAAACACGCACACCACACATCCATATAAGGAATTCTAGTTAAACTTGCTTTTTTCAGTCCACACTTATATATTTTGTTTTTGTTACTTTCTTTATCCTAGAAATTTTGTTTTATATACTTTGCTTCGTAATTGTTAATTAAGCCACACAAAATTAATTGTTAATTAAGCCACACAGGGTATGTAGAGGTGCCTTTCCAGTGGCTTGTGTTTTTGGACCTGCCCTTGTCCCTAATGGATATTGGGGTTATAAAAGCACCATCGCTCGATCTCGGAAGTCTCACTCAAGTGATGGCAATACAGCATCGGTCCCCAAACCTAATCCCCTCGTGGAACTCCCCTGTCAAGGGGGATTGAGGAGTGAAGGGGCACACGCACTCTGGGAAGACAATTTAAAATGTTGAAAAATGCTCAGCTAATTGGCAGTTGACAGCGTCCAGAGCCTGGAATTGGCTTGCACCACAAAAAAACAAATAAGAACGTTACAGTCGAGTATCCCGACTGTTACAGACCCTGTACAAATTTGGTTTTAAGCAAAATAAATCAAAACCAAAAAAAAAATATATATTTACACCGAGTCCGGTCTGGGACTCAAACCCAAGATCTTCGCGCTTTCATAACTATTCGTAACCATTCGACCAACCCAAACTTTTTGAACCGGCAGCTAATACAGTATAAATATATTGAAGGCACATATTCATACATACTCGTATGCATAAGAAAGTAGTGGCAGCTGCATCGGCACTTCCGAGAAAAATCAACCACCGAACGCAAGCGATTTACCGTTTGTTTGAGCAAATACACCGATTTTTTGTGTTTGGCGCCTGTAAACTTTAGATATTTATTGTGCGCTTTCTAATTAACCAATCTTGATGAAATTCAGCATCGGTAGAAAACTATGCTCCAATTGCACGTGTATTTTTAAAAACTTCTGGCTTGAAAATTGTGCAGTGCAAAAATAAAAATACAAATTGCGGGGGGGTGGGCGTGGCACCGAAACAAAAAAATAAACTTCATCTGCGTAATAACTACGATAATCTGCACTGTTAATAAGGTTATTCTAGCTCCTACTGTTTCTGAGATCCGTTCGTTTATCCAGACGGACAGACGGACGGGGCTATATCGACTCAGCTCGTCATGCTGATCAAGAATATATATACTTTGTGGGGTCTGCCACGCCTCTTTCTGCCTGTTACATACAGTTGCACAAACTTAATATACCCTTTACCCTTTGGGTACAGGGTCTAAAAACACAGTGGCACAGGGACATCCAAGGGGGTTAGTCGAGGGAGGTAAGCTGTAGGGGCATATACATTTAATTTGGTTTTTAAAAAGTGCTTAGGACAGACACTCCACGTGTGGGGTTTGGGGAACATTTCTGAAGTGGTTGAGTGGCAAACAGCAGCTGAATAAAAAGACAACAGAAATAAAGGGGGGTGCAGCGAATTAGGGGCGGTGGGGGATTATGAAGGGGTCGGGGCCCGGCCCGGGACTAATGGCCACATGGCTGCGACCCCAAAAAGCCAACGCCTTTACTTAATATCCCGCAAGCAAAGAAAACAAAGTAAAACAGAAAAGTTAAATTAAAATTGGAACAAAAATTTCAAAAGACAAGACAGGAAGGCTAGCTTCGGTACCCGAAGCTTAGTATACCCTTGCAGAACAGTTTCTTTCAAACCGTTCGATCGTTTGTATGGCAGCTATAGAATATAGTATTCCGATTCTTGGGTTTTTAATTTTCTAAAACGGCTTCTATGTCTATGGAAACTGTATTTCTCAAGAATGAATTAATTGTCTTGAAAAATACCAGACTTATGCTCAATGACCCATTTTCTCCCATCGTTCCTATGGCAGCTATAGGATATAGTGGTCCGATTTTGATGAAAGAATAAGTTTAAGTAGTCATTTAAAAGAGTTTCCTAAAAAATAAATAAATAATCTTGAAAAATATCGAATTTATGCCACTTTTTCCCAATCGTTCCTATGGCAGCTATGTGATGTAGTGTTCCGATTCCGGCCGTTCCGACTTATATACTACCTGCAACAGATTGAAGGGTTGGTGCAAAGTTTCAGCTCGATAGCTGAGGGATTAGTTTACATAGCAACCGACAGATGGACAGACAGACGGACATGGCTAGATCGACTCGGCTGGTGATGCTGATCAAGAATATATATACTTTATAGGGTCGGAAATGTCTCCTTCACTGCGTTACAAACTTCTAGTCAAAATTATAATACCCTCTGCAAGGGTATACAAAATTCGCAGACCCGGGTGAAAAAACGAAAAACTTTTCTGGTGAGTTTTTTTCCATAGGGCAAGAGTCAAAGAGCGAAGAAAGGAAAAGTTTAATCGGAAATTCGGAGAATATTTGTCAGGCTTTGCTGCCGGAATTTTTCTATTTCATCTATTCAAAGAAGTTTCTCATAATCAACACGACGCTATCAAGCAACCCTCCTTAAACAATCAAGCCAAGCCCCCCACCCTAGCCCGAGCCCCTGATCTTGTATCATGTGCATTTGCATATCCCAACCAATTTATATGATAAGTGGGGAGACATCAGGGAAGCTAAGAGCAGGAGCAGGAGGAAGAGCAGGATAGGGATTCACACAAAAATTGATTACTTAGTTCTTTTTTTCGATTATTGCAAACAAAAGAGAAAAATATGGAAATGGGACTTGAGAATAGTAAAGTGAAGGGGTCGGCAGGAGGGGTAAAGTAGATCGGGGAAGTTCTCATGCCAACAGCCCGTAACAAATGAAAGTAGCCAAAAATGAGCTGCAATAACAAATCAAATTATATTTACATAATAAACAAATAAAGGATAAATGTCGAAAGGGTTCCGCACTCGCATTTGCCACCCCTTCCGCTCTCCTCATTCGATCTTATTTATACACAGTTTTTCAAATATCTAAATACATATGGTTTGCATATCCATCCGCTTTGAGTCTTAAAGAAAAAAAAATGGTATAAATTCTTCCCATTACAAACTAAAATTAATCTAGGACTGTTTTCATATGGCAATCAATTCATACTTTATAATTACATGGTCCAGAGATCCCATTTGGGGCATACTATAGCAAATTATTTGGAATCAGGTTTATACAAATGTAATATTTGGGATGGTGAGGGGAAACACCTTACGTTTGTATCTTTATAAGGGAATTGTTTTTAAATTTAGATCTCTTTGACTAACTTTTATTCTACAACCATTAAAGTAGGCATTCATTAAAATTAATACATGTATTTATAATGATTTTTGTTTTGTTTTATAACTATAATAAAATACATAGTGCTTCAATATAAAAGAATTAAATATCCTAACAAGTTTTTAAAACTCTGATTGTAAAAAGCTAAATAAAAGATTTATGATTAAGAAAACTGATATACGCCTTGGGAACCCTTCCAACTTTCCGAGTTCTTTAAAAACGCAAGTTAACGAAACAAATCAGTAAACACAAAATAAATTAGGTATACATATTTACAGGCATTTTGCGTAGCGAAGCTTTCTTAGTTTAGACCTCTAATGATTCATATTAGCCATAGTTTAGCTTTTTCTTTAGTGTTTAGTTATCTTTTTCTTTAGTTTTTAGTTAGCTTTAGTTTAGTTTAGTTAGTTGTTCTCATATATTGTAGCTTTGTTTTTACATGATCAAGTACAATAAGTCAATATAGTTTTCTTTGTTGTTAATTCAATTGATTTTTTTCGTCTATTTATAAACATTTAAAAATTTTGAAAAATATTTCGTTTTGATTTCGGTTTTTGTTTAAGTTTTAAATTTGTTTAGTACATTTTTTTTGTTTCACTTTGTTTCGTTTAATTTTATTTAAGTTTTAAGACGACGAAAAAGTGAAAAGAGATGTATGCTTTTGTTATGTATCATATAGATTTTTAGTTTACTTTAGTTTTTTGTTTCATTTGTTTTTAGCTTAGGATAAAAACAAATTGATTTGTAATGTTTGCAAGCGATGAAAAAATTTGTAGCAATTTGTTGCATTTAGTTTGGTGTATGTAGTTGGTTGGCCGCTGGCCCCTAATCTAGAATATATATATATATATATTCATTTATTCGTAACCGTATCCGTTAACGTATCTGCATCTGACCCTCTATCTGTTGTATCTTGTATCTGTTATCTTTGCTGCACTCATTTAGCTGTATAACTATGATATCTATATATATATCCGTGTATATATATATATATATGTACTGTATATAGTAAATGCGGAAAGTGTATATATAGTTGGTATATATGTATATAAGAGCTACGTATGTATGCTTATGATGCGTGTATATATGACTGCGCTGGTTTTGGCTTCGGGGTCTACAAAATGGCAGAGGATAAAACTTAAACTTAGTTGAGCGGATCGTTTCAAACAATAGTCCGGTGGCTTTCTAACGCGGTGTGGGCTGGGGATAGTGGGGGTATGTACATAGTTGTCTTCGCTTCGGTTTTTTTTGCTTTTCGCATTTTTTGGGTGCAGAATATCACATAGTCAGACATCTTTATATACGACTACAAGAGTTATCCAGATAGCCGGGTGCATCCCCCTAGACATGAAGCGTGGAGGCGTCCAGCGAACTGCGGGACGTGGCCCGGACAATCAAGGTGGCCGTGTCCGCACTGCTCGCATATAGGAGGAAGCGCTTGCGCTGCGGCCGCAGGCACAGGAACATGACCAGCAGGGCCAGGAAGAAAAACAGCGCCCCGAAGGCCGGATAAACCACTCCGCCCAGCTGGTTGGCCGATGGCAGGGAACTGATTATATACACCCGATCTGTCGGATGGGTGACGTGTGTCCGCTGTACTGAGTGCTCCGAGAGATTTGTTGGCGATTCCTGCGACTTGGCTGTAGTAGTGGTCGTGGTGGTGGTGTCTACCAATTGGCTGGTGTCCACATTCAGTTTGATTGATCGGAGCATCAGTTTCGGAAACTAGCGGAAATTATATAAAGTGGAGAATGGAATTGTATCAAATGTTAACACATAATTTCCCTATAAGTTTAAGCTGCTAAACATTCTAGGCTAAATGTTTCAGACTGAAATCAAATACCACCCTTGTAATATCGAAAATTGATTGTTGACTTATTACGGGTTCCCATATTGGTAAATTATGGAATTAGGTATTTAAATATGTAAACATTTAGGTGTTTTATCAAAATAATTTTGTTTGTTTGCTTTCCAATGTACAAACATATCTGAAGAAGTTTAAAGCCCGCCTAATATTAAAATTAAATGAACATTAAAGATCTTAGGAAATTTATAATAACTTTTATAATTCATTTTGTATACAAACTATACAAAATCGCTAATATCAAAGCTAAATTAAATTATTAAATTATATATATTCGTTAATCTTCGAACATCAAAGTCAAAAACTCACCTTGTGCTTGCACTTGACTTGAATGTTGTAAACGGTGTCCGGCCAGAGCGACAGTTCCGCCCGGGCGGTGTCCGTCAGGAGGTTACCGATAAGGCCCCCGCCGGACACCTCCCAGGTGATCAAACACTGCCGCGAGGCGTTCGCTATCATCTCATCCCAGCCAACATCGATGAGGACCAGCGACTCCTGTCGCTGGGCATTCAGAATGCACAACTCGAAAGGTGACACCAGCTCCAGGCAGCACTGCTAACATCCCGAACGAAGGGAGCAGGCGCAGGAGCCAGCAGTACACGGTACAAGGACCACAGCAAGGACATCGCCCAAGGAAGGAAAGAAAGCAACGGAAAGGAAAGTTAGCTATTTGTCAATTATTTCTTGTAATTATGTGGCGTGCCCACAGGTAGGCAATGAAATTGGTTCATTTGTTGTTAAAGCCCGGCTTTTTGCAATAATTCATGTCCTTTTTTGTGTAAATGCCTAAAAAGGTTTACCGTTGGCAACTTAACGCTAGTAACCCTTTTTTTTTGGTGGCAGCGCCGAGATAATAAATGTTCATTTAATTTCGCACATTTAAAAAGATATGTCTCTCGAGGAATTGGACAATTTATAAAATATTTATATTTGCAGACTATAGTTTATATGGCAGCTATATATATATAGGAATTTTACAATTTATAAAATATTTATATTTATATATACGAGTATATATATAGTCTGCAAGGATATATATATATATATATATATATCTC
>JAJJHY010007805.1:35535-54842 GCA_021224005.1 Drosophila setifemur
AATATAAATATTATAAATTGTAAAATTCCTATATATATATAGCTGCCATATAAACTATAGTCTGCAAGGGTATTCTAAGCATCGGACTCCAAAGCTAGCTTTCCTTTCTTGTTTCTATGTTTATTATAAATTGTAAAATTCCTCGAGAGAAATATCTTTTTAAATGTGCAAAACTAAATTAATATTTATTATTTATATAAATACATTTTGTTTTTCATTTTCTAAATTGGCTTTAATGTATATGTAGTATATTGTCCAAGAATCTATTAATTATATTAATAAACAACAGAGTTATGGTGAATGACCCATTTTCTGGCATCGTTCTTAAGGCATCTAGGCATAGGATATAGTGATCCGATTTTGATAAGACTTTCAGGACGGGTGAACAAAGTTAATAAAAGGTGATTTAAAAAGAATTACTGAATTATCTTTAAAAATGTGGCAGCTATACATACTACCTGCAACAGAAAGAAGGGTTGGTGGTTGTTTTCAGCGATAGCTTTAAAACTAAAGAGCTTTAAAACTAAGAGACTAGACTTGGCTGGTGATGCTGATCAAAAATATATATACTTTATGGGCTCGTTGATGTCTCATGCACTGCGTGGCAAACTTTTTGGTCAAAATTATAATATCCTCTGCAAGGGTATAAAAAGAACTGACATAAAAGAGTTTCATTGTAAAATGTAAAAAAAAGTTTTGTATTTCGAGATATTAAAGTTTCATGGCTTTTATTACTTTTCTGAGTAGCTTGTTTCATGTGAAAAGTTTATGAATAAGTGAATATAATAAATATAAAAACAACTCAAATATTTGTAGATCTTACATACGTTGCGATACGTTGCTCTTTACCACATTAGTCTTTTGTTTAACAAATTAAAAAAGCTTTTACAATACAACCATATAATGATTACTCAATACAAAAATATAGTTTGACTCGCTTTCTGGGGAATTTTTATGTTTTTAAGCTAGCATTAATGGGTTAATGACATCGTTAGGCTGTCACCACACACTCGTTGAGATAGAGTACTTACGTTTGTGCAATCAACGGAATGCTTACAATAATGCCAGTTCTTGGAAAGCTGCAAAAAGGCGAATGGACAAAGTTAGTTAGTGGGCGTGTCCTAATCGAATTTTAAGTAAGCTAGGAAAAAGTAATCAGGCAAAGGGCCCGGGGCTGCCAGGACAAACAACAAGGAGTCATCAGAATCCTCCTCCTGAGCCTACGCATCGTCGTCCTTTTTTTACTCCTCCCTCTATCTTGTACCCTCAACAATAGATGCAAATTTGTAACTTGTAATAAAAGGCAAAACGGGCAGAAAAAAAATAAGAAGTCCAGCCAAAGTACAGCAAGGGTCATAAGAATAATATTATTTGAATTTACAAAGAATTTGAATTTTCAAACTGATCTATTAATTTGTAATACATTAATACACAAAATAATTAATTTTTAATATTTTGAATAACATCAATATATGTTTTTTCCAAAACTTTTAACAAGTTTTAAACCTCAACTATTATCTATAATTAAATAAAACATATAATAATAACAAATAGGAACATTACAGTTGAGTTCCGCGGCTGTTAAATACCCTGTACCAATTTTTGTAGAAATAAAACAAATCTATAATCAAAAATCAATAAATGACTAATACAGTAGAAATATATTCATGTTTATGAAGGTATTGCGTTCCCAGCGGCACTCTATAGAAAAATTCAACTTGAACAACTTCAGTTTACAGTATTTTGTAACAAATTATGTTGAAACAAGTAAGAACGTTACAGTCGAGTTTCCCGACTGTTACAGACCCTGTACAAATTTGGTTATAAGCAAAAAAAAAAATTTATATATATATATACACGTATATATTCACACCGAGTCCGGTCTGGGATTCGAACCCAAGATCTCAGCGTATTAAGTCGAACGTCGTAACCATTCGACAAACCCAAACTTTTTGAACCGGCAGCTAATACAGTATAAATATATTGAAGACGCACATTCATACATATGTATATGAAGGTAGTGGCAGCGCAGCTGCAGCGGCACTTCCGAGAAAAATCAACCACCGAGCGCAAGCGATTTACCGTTTCTTTGCGCAAATAAACAGATTTTTTGTGTTTAGCGCCTGTAAACTTTAGGTATTTATTGTGCGCTTTCTAATTAACCAATCTTGATGAAATTTTCAGGATCGGTAGAAATCTATGCTCCAATTGCATGTGTATTTTTAAAAAAATTTTAGCTTGAAAATTGTGCAGTGCAGGGCAGTGCAAAAATTCAAATACAAATTGCGGGGGCGGTGGGCGTGGCACCGACTTAAAAAAATAAACTCTAATTTACTCAGTATTAGAAAAATCTACACTGGTAATGCGGTTCTTCTAGCTCTTACAGTTGCTGAGATCCGTGTGTTCATCCGGACGGACAGACGGACAGACGGACGGACGGACAGACGGACAGACGGACAGACGGACATGGCTATATCGACTCAGCTCGTCATGCTGATCAAGAATATATATACTTTGTGGGGTCTGCCACGCCTCCTTCTGCCTGTTACATACATTTGCACAAACTTAATATACCCTTTACCCTTTGGGTACAGGGTCTAATAATATATAATATATAGTAATAATAATAGTATGTCAGCTACAGGATATAGTAATCCGATTTTTGGTTTTTAATTTTCTAATGTCTATGTAATGTCTATGAAAACAGTGTTTCTCAAGAAATAATTAATTGTCTTGAAAAACACCAGAGTTATGCTCAATGACCCATTTTCTCACGTCGTTCCTATGGCAGCTATAGGATATAGTAGTCCGATTTTGATACAACTTTCAGGAAATGTTAAAATAGTCATTAATAAGAGTCTCCTAAGAAATAAATAAAATATCTCTTAAAATGTCGAAATTTTTACACTTTTTCACAATCGTTCCTATGGCAGCTATGTTATGTAGTGTTCCGACTTATATACTACCTGCAACAGATTGAAGGATCGGTGCAAAGTTTCAGCCCGATAGCTTTAAAACTGAGAGACTAGTTTACATAGCAACCGACAGACGGATAGACGGACAGACAGACAGACAGACGGACATGGCTAGATCGACTCGGCTGGTGATGCTGATCAAGAATATATATACTTTATAGGGTCGGAGACGTCTCCATCACTGCGTTACAAACTTCTGGTCAAAATTATAATACCCTCTGCAAGGGTATAAAAATAAAAAAATACCGACACTGGTCTGGGGTTCAGACCTGTGACATTCGAGTTGATAGTAAGAGGTCCTGCCAGTGCATCAGCATTTACTTTTCGAATATTCATACACATGTATATGATTGTAGTGCGTTCTCAGCGGCGCTTCCTAGACAAATCAACCACCAACCGCAAGCGATTTACGGTTTGTTTGAGCAAATAAACAGATTGCTTGTGGTTAGCGCCTGTAAACTATGGTTAATGGAAAGCGCACAACAAATACCCAATCTTGATGAAATTTTCAGGATCGGTAGGATCGGTGCTCCAATTGCATGTGTATTTTTTCAAACTTTAGCTTGAAAATTGTACAGTGCAGGGCAGAGCAAATACAAATCGCGGGGGCGGTGGGTGAAGCACAGTTGCGTCAGTATAAGGAGAATCTACACTGGTAATATGGTTACTCTAGCTCTTACAGTTGCTGAGATCCGTTCGTTCATCCGGACGGACGGACAGGTCTATATCGACTCAGCTCATCATGCTGATCAAGAATATGTATACTCTCTGGGGTCTGCCACGCCTCCTTCTGCCTGTTACATACATTTGCATACATTTGTACCCTTTGGGTACAGGGTCTAAAAACGTAATAATAAGCATCATTTCGAGGGGATTCGAACTCTCGACCGCAAGCGACTTACCATTTATTTGAGCAAATAAACAGATAGCTTGTTGTTAGTGGCAGTAAACTTTCATAATTTTTATATATATACGTTTGATGTGTCAGTTAAATGAAATTGAGTTGAGTTTAACCATTTAACAGTAATATTTTCATAATAGAGTCCCCGTGCTATTATTGTGACCCCAGCTGTTCATAAGTAAATGACCACAAACGTTTTCTGTTTCGTCTATGGCGAATTGAAAATTTTACGCTCCTGGCAATGAGGATAATAAGGAGGATTGCCATGAGAGGACTCTGATGAAATGAAAAGGGGCGGTAGAAAAGGCAAAGAGGGAGGACCTGGTGTGCACAGGAAGAAGCAGGAGCAGGAGGATCAGGATCAAGCCGGACTGTCTGCTTAGCTCAACTGTCGCCTTAGACTGCTGCACAGCTGAACGGAAAAAAATAAGAACACAGAACAGAACAGCGGGCAGCGTCCTTAACAGGACTTAACCCATCTCTCATCGCCCGTCCTGTCCGCTCCTTTTATGAATGAGCAGGCAGAGAACTATCAGACATTCAGACAGATGAATGAGCCAACCGAGCGATTAGAGTTGGGTGCGTGACAAATTGTTATGACTCGAGTTTAACAATATTAAATAACAAAAGAAGATAGAATTATAAATCAGATTGTAGGCGAAGGAACTTACAAACATTGATAACTAACTTTGATTAACAACTTCATAAGCATTAACCTTACATATTTTGAGGGGTACTGTATTTGGAGATTCTTTTTGAATTAAGTCATTTGGAAGCTTTATTGATCACCATGACGAGATAAGTCGATATAGCCATGTCCGTCTGTCCGAACTATATTACCAGTGCAGATTCCCCTAATATTAACGCAGAAAAAGTTTTTTTTTTGTCGGTGCCACGCCCACCTCCCCCTCAATTTGTATTTTTATGTTTGCACTGCACTGCACAATTTTCAAGCCAGAGTCTTCTGCTTTTCAACACGCAATTGGAGCACCCCGATAGCTTTAAAACTGAGAGACTAGTTTACATAGCAACAGACAGACGGACAAACAGACAGACGGACATGGCTAGATCAACTCGGCTGGTGATGCTGATCAAAAATATATGTACTTTATAGGGTCGAAAATGTCCCCTTCACTGCGTTTCAAACTTCTGGTCAAAATTATAATACAATAAAAAAGCACCAGGCCCTGCTAAAATAGACGGTATCACCCTGTAAAGTTTACCACCAAAGTGCATTCGGTTTCTCACCCTTGTATATAACGCGATTCTCAGACTAGACCACTTACCAAGTTAATGGAAATGTGCAGAAATCATTATGACCCTAAAGCCAAACAAAATTGAAACGGAAGTGACATTATATCGTCCGTTTGTTGACAATATTCTCGAAAGTGTTTGAAAAAATACTTCTGAAGAGAATATTGCCAATTTTGGACGAACTTTCCATCATTCCTGAATACCAATTCGGATTCAGGAGAGGTCACGGGACCCCTGAGCAATGTCACAGGGTAATTAATGATATAGTTTCTGCATTCAAAAACAAAAAATACTGCACTGCTGCATTTCTTGATGTTCAACAAGCGTTTGATTGAGTCTGGCCCCATGGTCTATTGTACAAGATAAAAAAATGGCTACCTGCTCCATACAATTTATTAATCAAATCATACTTGACTAAAAGATGATTTTAAGTGCAGCAGAAAAACGATACATCAACACTACTTCTCATTAACGCAGGCGTCCCACAAGGAAGCGTATTGGGACCAATTCTCTACACCCTATATACGGCCGACATGCCAGCTACAAACAACAACACTGTTGCAACATATGCTGAAGATACAGCCGTTTTGACCACAAGTACATCTAAAATGAAGCTTCGGAACTCCTGCAGTGTGAGCTAAGCCTAATTGAAGACTGGTTTCTTCGATGGAAAATTAGAATCAACTCCCTAAAATCCGTCCAAATAACCTTTTCATTAAGACCAGGTAGCTGCCCAAATGTTACTCCTAATGGCTCACCAATTCCGCAAAGTAGCTGTGTGAAGTATCGGCTTGCATCGCAACCGCAGATTAACATGGAAAAACTACATCAAAGCCAAATGTCAACAACTCTGACTTAAAACACTAAAAATGTCCTGGTTGATAAGTCGAAAATCAGAAACCACATTGGAAAACAAAATTCTACTCTACAAATCCATACTGAAGCCTGTTTGGACCTACGGTATACAGCTCTGGGGAACTGCTAGCAACTCAAATATTGAGATACTTCAGCGTTACTCCTTTTTACGTATCCAATGCAAATATTCACAAAGATCTCAATATTCTAACCATAAAAGAATAAATAAATAAAACTAGTAAGAAATACATCGACAGACTCCACAACCAAGAAAATACTTTAGCCTTAAGTCTAGTAGACAACAGTTTAACATTAAGATGACTGAAAAGATAAGACATTCTCGATCTCCCCGATAGATAAATCCAACAAACTGAAAAGATGTTATATATAATAGCAGGGCTAATTGGAAAACTGCTATTTAATTTAATATTAATCATATAATTTACTTATTCTTTAAACAAACAGATTGAAAATAAAAAAAAAACAAGAAAGGAAGGCTAGCTTCGGTACCCGAAGCTTAGAATACTCTTGCAGACCAGTTGCATTAAAACTGTTTGATCGTTTGTATGGCAGCTATAGGATATAGTGATCCGATTTTGATGAAACTTTCAGGCCTTCCTTTATTGTTTTTTTTCGTTTATTTATTTCGCTTATAACCAAATTGGTACAGGGTCTTTAACAGTCGGGAAACTCGACTGTAACGTTCTTACTTGTTATACCCTTGCAGAGGGTATTATTATTTTGACCAGAAGTTTGTAACGCAGTGAAGGAGACATTTCCGACCTTATAAAGTATATATATTCTTGATCAGCATCACCAGCCGAGTTGATCTAGCCATGTCCGTCTGTCTGTCTGTCCTTCTGTCTGTTGCTATGTAAACTAGTCTCTCAGTTTTAAAGCTATCGGGCTGAAACTTTGCACCGACCCTTCAATCTGTTGCAGGTAGTACATAAGCCGGAACGGCCGGAATCGGAACACTACATCACATAGCTGTTGTAGGAAAGATTGGGAAAAAGTACCATAAATTCGCTATTTGTCAACATAATTTATTTATTTTTTAGGAAAATTTTTTTAAATGACTATATAAAAATATCCTGAAAGTTTCATCAAAATCGGACCACTATATCCTATATCTGCCATAGGAATGATGTGAGAAAAATGTGTCATTGGTGTTCTGGTGTTTTTCAAGACAATTAAATCATTCTTGAGAAATACATTAATGCCGATTTAGAAAATTAAAAACCAAAAATCGGATCACTATATCCTATAGCTGCCATACAAACGATCGAACGGCTTAAAGGCAACTGGTCTGCAAGGGTATTCTAAGCTTCTGGTGCCGAAGCTAGCCTTCCTTTCTTCTTTTATTTAGCTTAGAACAAAATTGGTACAGAGTATTTAAGTCGGGAATCTTGATTGTAGTGTTCCCACTCGGTTTAAACTGCTGCATATGTGAAGATCAAATGCTATTCCAAATTCAATTCAATTCACTTAATACATCTTGAGACACCTCGTTCTAAGCTACGAGTACTACTAAATCATGATGGCATAAAATGCGATAAATTTTCTTTTTAAAGATCGTCGAAGATTTGATCTCTAAAAATAAAATCTCTAAAATACTTTCAATCCCAACTCTTTAGTTTTACCTTGCCCCACATTACTTCAAAAGATAACTCATCTTTCGGGGAATCATTGTTGCTCAACCGTAAAATGCTTTGATTTTATCAGGCGGCTCAAATATTCATTATCTCTAGGCAGATTTATCTGCCAGCTGGATTTTATGCCTCCAGGCCCGAACTACTGCTCTAATCCTTTAAGTGAAATGGAAATGTCCTGGATCTTTTTCCAGATCGATCATTCATTGTGAACATTCAATCCTGAACAAGGGAAAACCTCTTGGACAATGGCTGCCATCATCTTTTCTCGGGCCCTTTGACGGCACTTTGTCATCATTACAAAATAAGGCGGCAGTCGACGGAGGAAAACGCAGAAAAAGCAAGCAAAAAAAAAAACAAGCAGTTGTGGCAGATAAAAACGTCGAATGCCAAAAAGGAAAATCGCAAAGACAACTACTTTCCGCTCAATTGAATTTCTGGCCTCTGGAAGATGTTGAGTTGAGTTGATGAGGGGAGGATGTGAGGATTCAACGGTTCAGGCAAAGGGAGTACTGAAACAACTTGGGCGATAAGTAACAATAATAAGGCGTTCAAATGAATGAATATCCGAATGAACGACCGATACTGAACTGAATGACAGAATGAAAACGCTGAGGTGGCGAAATTGCTCCTCTGGCTTTAACCTTGCCTTTCGTGTCCCTGCGCTTTCCCTTCCTTTAACACAATTTCCACACTATCTCGTACCTGGCCCAAAATGTGTCTGGGCCAAATAAATTAAACGCAGGCAGCGTCCACTTTTACATGCAATTGCACTGGTATTTCACACACAGGCCTTTTACTGCACTTGAAGAAAATACGGTGTGTGAAAACTTCCATCTAAAATGGGAAAATTAAGGAAATCTTTGAACTTTTAAAGAACAAAGGAAAAACATTTCTGCACAACAAAAACATACTGGGATTCCAGTCAGTCCTTTAATGTACACTCAATTTTTTTTTTTTTTATTTTCAAAGCTATGTTTTCAAATCTCTTTAATTTTTAAAAATGGGAATTGGAATGGTTTTTTTTTTTTAATATTTAATGTTTGAGGGAATCAACTATTATTTTTTATAATTTATACCAATAAATTATTCAGTTCAATTAAATATGAATTTACTTTCAGAAGAAGTATGTTTACTAGCTCAATTCAGGATTTGGGGATTTATTTTGGAAATTGCATAATGGCATTAAAGCATTATCAAAAGTATTGTAAATATGTACTCACTAAATTATACATTTCTCAAAAAACAACATTTTAATTTGATTTGCTATTTTGGAACTTAACTTTGGTTTTCCGTGTTTGAGAAATATCTTGGATTTGTATGATTGCTAATTGGATTTTCCGAAACCCCTTGGCTAGTTTTTCGGCAAGTGTGGGAATTGAGGTGGGCACATGACTTCCTGGGCCACATAAATTACCAAAGTTGGGTCAGTCAGTCAGTATTTTGAGCGGCTTTTATGATACACGTACGCTTTACATAAATATATTCGATGATTCCGCCACCAGCAGCGGCCCAGCTACGTGCCTCGTATATACATCAAGATCGAATCTACGGAATGGAGTACCACCCAAAATTCTAGCATCCAGGGGCACAACCACAACCACCCAAGCCACGGAAGCACCCATCTCAGGAGAAGGAAAAGTGTTTCATAGTGTTATTATTTTCTCCGTTCTCATTTTCGTTAAGATTTTCCCACTTTTTAGGGGTTGGAAGATAGGATTTGATTTCCGGATAGGATGAATGCTTGTATGGATGGGTGGATTAGTTCCAGTTAGCCGAGCGAGCATACGATTAGCCCAAGCGCCTGCAACCCCTAAGAACTTTTGACTTTCGACGCGGAATCCATTCCATCTCCTGCTCCAGCTTCACCCACAATCCTCTTTTTAAAACTCTAGAGCGGCATTTCCGATGGAGATAATGACGGTGATCAAGAATGCAAACAGTACGCAGGACGAGAAAGCTTAAGTATTTCGTGACTGAATTCTGAAATTTCAGACTAAATAATCAACAAGGATTTGCCATAACTGAAGCCGATAAGCTAAACTCATTTAAAGCAAAAATTTCGCATGGGGTGGACGAAATTTCGTTTCTAAATTTACTTGCGAACCAAAATCTGGAATCCGATTTAAGGGATTTGACAATCCAAAGATAACCCATATTTATACCCTTGCAGAGGGTATTCAAATTTGTCCACCAGAAGTTTGTAACGGAATGAAGGAGACTCCTCCGACCATATAAAGTATATATATTCTAGATCAGCATTACCAGCAGAGTCGATATATCAATGTTCGATGGAACGATGGGAGAAAATGGGTCATTGAGCTTCTGTGTTTTTTTTGAAAATACTGTTTGCATTGATATTAAATTAATTTGAGAAAATTTTATTTAAATAAATTAAATTTATCTATAGCTGTTATACAAACGATCGAACGGATTGAACACAACCCTTGGTCGGCAAGGGTATTATATGTTAAAATATATTTAATCTTAAATACCTAAGGATATAGAAATGAAAAATCCATATAAAATAACTTTTTATTGGTAAGAACTTTTTGCAACTTATTGCTTTCCATGCTAAATAACGCTCTTGACCGCATTCAATCTAATTAGACCCTGTACCCAAAGGGTAAGGAGTAAAATTTTTTTAAAAATTCACATGCATTGGAGCAGAGATTGCTACCGATCCTGAAAATTTCATCAAGATTGGTTAATTAGAAAGCGCACAATAAATACGCAAAGTTTACAGGCGCTAACAACAAGCAATCGGTAATTTTTAGACCCTGTACCCAAAGGGTAAAGGGTATATTAAGTTTGTGCAAATGTATGTAACAGGCAGAAGGAGGCGTGGCAGACCCTACAAAGTATATATATTCTTGATCAGCATGACGAGCTGAGTCGATATAGCCATGTCCGTCTGTCCGTCCGTCCGTCCGGATGAACACACGGATCTCAGCAACTGTAAGAGCTAGAAGATCCGTATTACCAGTGTAGATTCTCCTAATACTGAATCAATTAGAGTTTATTTTTTTAAGTCGGCGCCACGCCCACTGCCCCCGCAATTTGTATTTGAATTTTTGCACTGCCCTGCACTGCACAATTTCCAAACAAAAAATTTTTTTTAAAAATACACATGCAATTGGAGCACAGATTTCTACCGATCCTGAAAATTTCATCAAGATTGGTTAATTAGAAAGCGCACAATAAATACCTAAAGTTTACAGGCACTAAACACAAAAAATCTGTTTATTTGCGCAAACAAACGGTAAATCGCTTGCGTTCGGTGGTTGATATTTCTCGGAAGTGCCGCTGCAGCTGCGCTGCCACTACCTTCACACACATATGTATGAATGTGCGTCTTCAATATATTTATACTGTATTAGCTGCCGGTTCAAAAAGTTTGGGTTTGTCGAATGGTTACGACGTTCGACTTAAAACGCGAAGATCTTGGGTTCGAATCCCAGACCGGACTCGGTGTGAATATATATACTCGTATATATATATTTTTTTTGATTTATTTTGCTTATAACCAAATTTGTACAGGGTCTGTAACAGTCGGGAAACTCGACTGTAACGTTCTTACTTGTTTTTGGTTTGATTTATTTAGCTTATAACCAAATTGGTAGAGGGTCTTTAACAGTCGGGAATCTCGACTGTAACGTTTTTAATTGGTTTATTAAGTAACTCTTGTTACGACAAGAGTTAAATTATTTACATTATTTTAAAATCCAAAAATTGTATGGCATAAACAACACTAAGCCTTATTTTTATTTTGAAATAGTTTCTTTAATATGAACTTACATATATGAACTTCTTAAAGTACCACTAGAATCTTGCATCTTTTATTACGTTTAGTCACAAGATTTCTCATGATTGATTTTACAAAGCTACAAAGCGGTATCTGAGCGATACTCCAGCTTTTTGTACACAGATTTTTCAGCTCTGGTTTCTCTCGAGCTAAATCAATAAACTTTTGATCTATATTTGGAGGAGGTAACTTTAGCGTTTCCCCAGAACGACTTCGAGTGCCAGGGACTCGACCGTGGACTGTCGACTGTGGACCGTCCAAGTGCCTCTCGAGTTTCATCCATGTTTCTTTGTAAGTATCGCCAGAGCCCGAACCAGAGACAGAACCGGAGCTGGAGCACTTTAATGATTCATGCACTCTTTTCCACTCAATCGGGTCTTGTTTTTCTATTCTGTCATCCATTCCGTACACCTCGTCGAGCTCGGTTTTACTTGGAAATGGGAGATGATATTTATACACTTGTGTTTTTCCCACTTGATTTATATGGACTTGGCAGTTGAATTGAAATGAAAATTTGATTTGATCTTTATTTGATTAAAATTTGTTAACAATCTATAGGTTGTCAGCATATATTCCTCCCCCTCCCCCTCTCCGATATCATTGACAGATCAGCAGCGCTTGGTGGTTCCGGGAAGTCACGCATTAAAAAATCAACTAGTCAAATCTTTGGAAAACTTTTCTATGTCGCTGGGGGTTGAAACCATAGGGGACGTCGTGTATTCTAAATTATTTTGATGGGGATCGGTTACAACGAAATGTAGGGGAAATTGGATTTTTATTCCCAGGGGTTTCCAAGTTGTTCTTTGTGAGGGGAAAACGTACACAAGAGAGTGACTATTTTGAGTTTTGAGTGGTCAGTGAGTTCACTTATTGTTGCTGGTGTGATCACCATGTTTGTCGAAAGGTTTTGGTATTTATATTGATTTGTTTAATTTTTTATGCATTTAATTAGAGTTCCACTGTCCGATCATTGCGTTTGTTATTTTGCTTTGGATTTTAGCTTTAATTTTATTTCAAATGTATATTTTCTATTAAGCTTTTTTAGTTTTCCAGCGCATTTATATGTCCGTCGTATTTGTTTATGGATATTAATACCAGTTTGTTCTTTTTCCACTCTCTTTCTGCCTTTTGGGTTATTCTTCAAATTGTTTAACATCTTAGTTTTATGATTAATTCCGGATAATTTTTTAAATTTGGTTTTGTTTTTCTGAGGTTTCACAATTTGTTTGATGGACAGTTGTCTTGGATCTTGAATTATTTCAAGATAATTTTTCAAAGCTCTGATATCCTCCACCTCCGAGCTGTGCTGGACTCCTTTTTCGGTCGCCGTTGTCACACCTGTCCTATTCTTCAAAGCCATCCCATTCTTGTCAGCGGCATTCGGAGGTTCTTAAGGAACGGCCAGCCATCTGTGACAGTTTTGTACATATTTGAGCTCAAAGCTTTAGGTTTCGAGTTTAGTTTTTTGTTATTTCTTGGCCATTGTCTATCCCCGCGGCGGTTTAAATTCACTTCCCGATTTCCCGATCTCTATTAGCGACGCTCGACCACCCAGTTTACATCTTCTAGCGGAGTGAGTGAGCTACGTGAGAGCTACCTGACAGATACAGAAAAGTAATAACCCAACCGGCAACAGAAGCAGCAGCAGCGATGTCAACCCGTAGATAAGCCGTCGAAAAAAAAGGAACAAGCAGGGGGTGGGGCTGTGAGGGCATAAAAAATGATATCGACTTGGGTTAACTGCTACGTTTGGGAACCCACCACTCCGCTTCGATAAGAGCTCTGTGCTCCGAAACATTTTCATTGTCATCTCCAACCTTGAAGGTCGGTGCCGAGTCGGCAACTGCGCTACACCTACACGCAGAGAAACGGGACCTACCGCAACTAATTCGGTGTGACCTCAATTAAGGTAATCTTAATCGCATTAACATTTCGAAGAACAGAGTTGCAATCGATGCGAGGAATACGGGTCTCATTTGCATTTTACTTGTTTTATGCCTTACCCTTATTATTAAAGACACGGTTTAAGTTTTAAATGAAGAATATATAATTCGTAATAAAGTTAATGAACATTCTCGCCTTAAGACCGAAACAATTAAGAAGTACTTTCTTATAATTGAAGTCTGTACTGGAAGCCATTCACATGGCGACCGTGACAGGACTGTTCGGAATCCGAAGAATGAAAAAAATAAATTCTTAAAATCAGTCAAATTAGCCAGTGATGCAGTTCTAAACGATAAATTCTGTGACTGAAAAACAAAAAAACCAATGGAGCCAATCGCAAATCTACTTATTTATGAGCATCTGCAAGTTCTTGCATGACGCACTAACTGATTTCGATTTGTAAGCTATTCCCAAAAGAACTAAGATGAACAAGCCGAGTTCCCAGGTATCTAGCGATTGGTTTCCGCCATTGAAAATTGCATTAAAACCCCGCCCGACCTGGCCAGGTCAATCTAAATCGATATTTTAGTGCTCCAAATAGCAGATGCTCCATATTCACATTTATTTATGTATTTTCTGCTGTGTAACCCCGCCCTCCGTCCGTATTATTATATTGCCGTTCAGTTGAGCATACAACTGTCGATCAAACGACTCTCGCATTGAAACCTTATCTCATTGCGACTTGCGTCTTGAGTTTAAAGTCTTTGAGCGGAGGAATTGGACGGGGTCTGTGTTCTGGGTTTCTACGACTTACCTGCTGCTGCTGCTCATAGCAACTTTGACGGCATATGTTCAATTGTTTGCTACTGCCGACGCTGACGAAGGTCGTCGGCGGGGGGGTAGTGCCAGGGCCGGGGGTCACCAGTTCGGCAGGCGATAATGGAATTGATCCCGATGCGGTTCCCGGTCCCGGTCGAGGATGAGGAGGCAACACCTCATGGGCGAGGGAAAGGGCGGCAAGTGCGCAGGTTATCATCAAAGGGAGCGATTGGAATATCATGTTGTTGCTGTATTTAGCCTCTTCTGCTGCTGCTTCCTCTCCTCTCTTGTTTTCTCCTCTTCCGCGTTGTCCTGCCACTCCCTCTGCTTCTTCCGATGAGCGTGGGCGTTGACTCGTGTGTCCTCCTAGTGTGCTTGCGTGTTTGTATTTGGGCGTGCTCAGCAGATTGATTAATTGATTAATTTTGTTTGTTTATTTTCGTATCAAGTGTTGTTGTTATAGTTGGGCTGGCACATAATAATCGCAGTCGACTGCATTTAGCGATGCGAACCCGCTCTGCTCTCCTCTTTCACTTCCCACTTATCCTTGAGGCTCCACGCTCTCTCTTTGTCACACTAAGTGTTACAGTAACTGTAACTCCACATGCTGCGCGAGGATGATACAGAAAACAGAAGAGGCAAAACAACAACAAAGAGTTTCGTACTCCTCTCTCCTAGCCCTCGACTCGTCTGTGTTTTTTTCGGCTGTTCCTTTCCGTCCGTCGCTTAGTTGCGCGTTTTAATTTGTTTTGTAGGGTTTTGTGTTTTTTTGTCGGGTGGGGACAGGGGAAGGTGGCTGGGGCCGGGGGCGGGGCTAAGCATGCCCGGTTGTTTGACTTTGTTATTTGAGCACCACCTTCTAAGGTATCGCCAAAGAACACTGCACAGCACTTTAAGCACACGTGAAAAAAACGATAACAAACAGTAGACAGCTAACGAGTACACCGTCCAATACACAGCAATAAAAAAAGTCGTCGGATTTCCCTGAATAGTTTAAAAAATTCACGTCTTTTTTACTTTTTGCCGGAGCAAAGAGGTACGCGGTCCGCTCGGCTCGAGATGTTTTTTGAAAATGTATCTTCGTCCGGGTAGGGATGCACAAAACAACGGTTAGGTGTTAGCATTCGTGTACGCAGCTCTGTTAAAGCTTGCTTGTGTTGGTTTTTTGATGTTAGTTAACAGGGATATTTCTTGAAGCGGGAAAACCCCCGGCGTTTTAATTTTTGAACCGGGTCGGCAGAAGCCCTTAACGCGTCGTTGGTCAGAGCGAGAAGGAGACAGGGGCCGCCAACCAGCCCTATCCTCAAAGATGAATGCCCCTGTTAACGAACATCATAGTCCGCTAATCGTGGAAAAAAAAGGAATCTATTATAAATGCCAGTATAAGACAAATATAAAATTTAGAAAACACAACTACACAAATGAATATATCGTTGATTTGATATTTCTTGTTTCTCTTTATTTCCCATTTCTCTGTTAATGTCTATGTTAAAGTTCGAACAAGCGGGCAGATCTACAGAGCGGGTAAGCTCATTCTCAAACGGGTAGAACTGCGAGAGAGAGACGTTTGAGTAGTTTGAGCAAGTTTCTTGTTCGATGGTCGCGCTCGTTCCCTTTTCTTCGCTTTGTTAACTATGTTAAGTCCATTGCTGTTAGTTAGCATCAATAAGATTTAAAAACCGGGTAGAGAATTTATCCCGCACTGCCGGCACACCTATAGCCCTCTCGCTCTAGCCAACTCCGCAAGACAGGCGACTCCGTTAATCCGATGTTTGAATCTAGGCCCTGCTAACAACTATAACAGCCCATTTCTCCTTTGAAATCCACGACAAATTTTACTCGATTGCTTGAACCCATTCCCGTTTGACAGTAGATGATAGGAGCGAGAGAGCGACGTGGCAACGTCAGGCTCGATGCAACTTGTCGGCGCGCCGCTGCTCTCTCTCTCAGCAAAATAGAGAGAAAGGCGTAAAACAGCCCCAAAACTGTTAGGTCATGAAATAACAACAACAGAAACAAGAAAAAAAGGCTAGCTTCGGTACCCGAAGCTTAGAATACCCTTGCAGACCAGTTGCCTTTAAACTGTTCGATCGATTGTATGGTAGCTAAGATATAGTGATCCGATCTTTGGTTTTTAAATTTCTAAAAAGGCTTTAATGTCTATGAAAACTGTTTTTCTCAAGAATAAATTAATTGTCTTGAAACGCAGTTAGCGTTGTTTTTTATACCCTTGCAGAGGGTATTATAATTTTGACCAGAAGTTTGTAACGCAGTGAAGGAGACATCTCCGATCCTATAAAGTATATATATTCCTGATCAGCATCCCCAGCCGAGTCGATCTAGCCATGTCCGTCTGTCCGTCTCTCTGTCCGTCTGTCGGTTGCTATGTAAACTAGTCTCTCAGTATTGAAGCTATCTGTTGCAGGTAGTATATAAGTCGGAACGGCCGGAATCGGAACACTACATCACATAGCTGCCATAGGAACAAATGGGGAAAAGTGTCATAAATTCGCAATTTTTCAAGATAATTAATTTATTTTTTAGGAGACTCTATTTAATTACTATTTTAACACATAATGAAAGTATCATCAAAATTGGACCACTATATCCTATAGCTGAACTGAAGCAACTAGTCTGCAACGGTATTCTAAGCTTCGGGTACGGAAGCTAGCCTTCCTTTCATGTTTAAGATATTTTATTTATTTCCTGGGAAACATTTATAAATGAATATTTTCACATATCCTGAAAGTTTCATTAAAATCGAACTACTATATTCTATAGCTGTCATAGGAACGATGTGAGAAAATGGGTCATTGAGCATAACTCTGGTGTTTTTCAAGACAATTAATTCATTCTTGAGAATTCATAGACATTAAATCCCTTTTAGAAATTCAAAAACCAAAAGTCGAATCACTATATCCTTTAGCTGCCATACAAACGATCGAACAGTTTTAAGGCAACTGGTCTGCAAGGGTATTCTAAGCTTCGGGTACCGAAGCTAGCCTTCCTTTCTTGTTATAAACTAAGCTTAGGGCACCTTTCCTTTCTTGTTTTTTCCCATTTAGATTGAGCTTCACCGCGACCCTTTTTATCAAGAATGACCCCGGACTCGAACATCAAGAGAATTCAGAGAAAGTTGCATGTTGCGGAGTCTGTGATTCTGTGCCTGTAAAAATTGCCAAAAAATACATATTTTGGAAATTTTTCTCTCACATTTATTTTCATTTATTATTTCCTTTATAATATTTTTCTAATATTTTATATTGTTGTTTGCTCGCCGTTTATGTTTTATTTCAATTATTAATTAATTTTTTGTTTATATATGTACTTATTTTATTTTTGTTGTTTTAATGAATAATATCTATAATATAAGCGTTAAATACCAATTAACAATAAAATAAGAAAGAAAATTCAGTTTTAATTAATTTCATTTTTAAAGAATCAATTAGGAATAAAAAAAAATATGGAAGTTATGATACTTCCCCATAAGTTTTTACTTGGGAAATATTTTACAAATTAATGATAGAGAAAAAGTTTTAATGCAAAACCTTTTGTCATTTGTAAAGTTTATTAGACCCTGTACCTAAAGGGTAAAGGGTATATTAAGTTTGTGCAAATGTATGTAACAGGCAGAAGGAGGCGTGGCAGACCCCACAAAGTATATATATTCTTGATCAGCATGATGAGCTGAGTCGATATAGCCATGTCCGTCTGTCCGTCCGTCCGTCTGTCCGTCTGCATAAACGAACGGATCTCAGAACCTGTAAGAGCTAGAAGGACCTCATTAACAGTGCAGATTCTAGTAGTTATTACGCAGATGAAGTTTAGTTTTTTTTCAGGTGCAACGCCCACCGCCCCGCAATTTGTGTTTTAATGTTTACACTGCACAATTTTCAAGCTAAAATTGTATAAATACACATGCAATTGGTGCATAGATTTCTACCGATCCTGAAAATTTCATCAAGATTGGTTGATTAGAAAGCGCACAATAAATACCCAAAGTTTACAGGCGCTAAACACAAGTAATCTGTGTATTTGCTCAAACAAACGGAAAATCGCTTGCGTTCGGTGGTTGATTTTTCTCGGAAGTGCCGCTGCAGCTGCACTACCTTCATATACATATATATGAATGTGTGCCTTCAATATATTTATACTTTATTAGCTTATTATTAAAAAGTATTGTGTAGTCGAATGGTTACGTCGGGAAACACGACTGTAACGTTCTTACTTGTTTTGATTAAGAAATGTGCTATACATATATTGTTGCTAAGATGCAAGTTTTTAAAACGAGTTTAGTTTTGAGTTTATTAATCCTCGATTTAACTGAAGATTTCTGGGTATCACATGGTAAGAGGGCAAAGGGTATTAGATTTTGACCAGAAGTTTGTAACGCAGTGAAGGAGACATTTCCGATCCTATAAAGTATATATATTCTTGATCATCATCACCAGCCGTGTCGATCTAGCCATGTCCATCTGTCTGTCTGTCTGTCCGTCTTTCTGTTCCTATGTAAACTAGTCTCTCAGTTTTAAAGCTATCGGGCTGAAACTTTGCGCCGACCCTTAAATTTGTTGCAGGTAGTATATAAGTCGGAACGGCTGGAATCGGAATACTACATCATATAGCTGCAATAGGAACTTTTCGGAAAAAGTGCCATAAATTCGCTATTTTTCAACATAATTTATTTATTTTTTAGGAAACTCTTTAATGACAATTTTAACTTATCTTAAAAGTTTCATCAAAATCGGACTGCTATATCCTATATCTGCCATAGGAACGATGTGAGAAAATGGTTCATTGAGCATAAGTCTGGTTTGCTTCAAGACAATTTATTCATTCTTGAGAAATACAGTTTTTATAGATATTAATGCCGATTTAGAAAATTAAAAACAAAAAATCGGATCACTATATTCTATAGCTGCTATACAAACGATCGAACGGTTTAAAGGCAACTGGTCTGCAAGGGTATTCTAAGCTTGGGCTACCGAAGCTAGCCTTCCTTTCTTGTTTGTTTTGAAGTAAGCTGGGCTTGGTGTGAGGGTTGGGGCTTGCTTTGAATTGTGATGCTACGTGGGGTTGGATGGTAATGGGGATGGCAGCAGCTAAAAACAAAGACTTTGCTCAACTTCTCTCTCACTCTATCTGGATTTCCCCCTCCCCCC
>JAJJHY010007805.1:54873-76925 GCA_021224005.1 Drosophila setifemur
ATGCAGATGAATCAAAGCGCCCGCTGATTATAGCAATAATATGGAAATAACATACCGTTTCCCTTAACCACCCGATGGCCACTCTTGTCCGCCCGTATAGAGGGGCATTGTTTATTTATATTTATTTTATATGTATATGTGCGTTTGCAGGGTTTATATACCCTTGCAGAGGATATTAAAATTTGCCCAGACGTTGCAACGCAGTGACCCCATAAACTATACATATACATATGTATACTCTTGATCAGCCTTACCACCCTCCGTTGTTTTTCGCAAACTATTCTTTCAATTTTAAAGCTATCGGATTATAAGTTTTCACAGACCCTTACCCTTTTCTTAGAACACATACATATGTAGCTGCCATAAGAACTATTGTGAGAAGTAACATAACTTATACATTTTTTAAGGACATCCTTAGCTTAGATAAGTTTTTTTAAAACGGAATTAATTTATACTTGCGAAAAACCTTTTTATAAACAAGCGGACCATTATATTTTTTTGTAGCTGCCATTCAAACTATTGAGCAGCTTGAGACCAGTTGATCTGCAAGAGTTTTCTAAGCTTTGGGCCCCGAAATTAGCTTACCTTTCTTGTTATAACCACTATTTGCCAAAGTATAGTAAATTCTTTTAAGGCGTGTACTACTATTATTATTATTTAAGCCACGCTGCCCGCCCTGCATTTTCCCCGCTTTCCCGTTTTTCAATCCCGTCTCCTTTAGCACTCCCCTACTCTCTCTCCTCTCCACCCCACATATCATCATTGTTCTAGTCGTTTCCTATGTCTGTTTTACCATATAACCCGACTCATGCATAAAGTAAAAGCCCCCGTTTTCATTTCTACTCTCTTTTATTCCCCTATTATGTTTATACCTTAGCAAAGGGTAATATAATGTTGACCAGTAGATTGCAACGCAGTGAAGTCTACACGTCTACGACACCATAAAAATGGCGAATTTATGGCACTTTTTCAATCGTTCCTATGGCAGCTATGTGATGTGTTCCGATTCCGGCCGTTCCGACTTAAATACTACCAGCAACAGATTGAAGGGTCGGTGCAAAGTTTCAGCTTAATAGCTTCGAAACTGAGAGACGGACAGACGGACATGGCTAGATCGACTCGGCTGGTGATGCTGATCAAGAATATATACTTCATAGGGTCGGAAATATCTCCTTCACTGCGTTACAAACTTCTGGTCACAATTATAATACCCTCAGCAAGGGTATAAAAATCGGACCATGCCTACATTTCTAATATTACAATAACAACTAATTACATACATATGTTTATATGGTATGTATGTATGTTATGTATGTATGTGTGTGGGGATTGCAAAAAAAAATTAAAAACAAGAAAGGAAGGCTAGCTTCGGTACCCGAAGCTTAGAATACCCTTGCAGACCAGTTGCTTTCAAACCGTTTAATCGCTTGTATGGCAGCTAAAGGGTATTGTAATCCGATTTTTGGGTTTTAAATTTTCTAAAACGGCTTTAATGTCTATGGAAACTGTATTTCTCAAGAATGAATTAATTGTCTTGAAAAACACCAAAGTTATGCTCAATGACCCATTTTCTCCCATCGTTCCTATGGCAGCTATAGGATATAGTGGTCCGATTTTGATGAAAGGATAAGTTTAAATAGTCATTTAAAAGAGTTTCCTCAAAAATAAATAAATTATCTATGGCAGCTATGTTATGTAGTGTTCCGATTCCGCCGTTCCGACTTATATAGTACCTGCAACAGATTGAAGGGTCGGTGCAAAGCTTCAGCCCGATAGCTTTAACACTGAGAGACTAGCTTACATAGCAACCGACAGACGGACAGACAGACAGACATACAGATAGACAGACGGACAGACAGACGGACAGACAGACGGACATGGCTAGATCGACTTGGCTGGTGATGCTGATCATGAATATATATATATACTTTATAGGGTCGGACTCGTCTCCATCACTGCGTTACAAACTTCTGGTCAAAATTATAATACCCTCTGCAAGGGTATAAAAAGAGCAACAAAAGAATAGACAAGGTGGCTCCAAAATTTCTGAGCCCATGGCGAGCCATTTGCAGTGCTCAACATTTTATACTCTTGCAGAGAGTATTATAATTTTGATTAGAAGCTTGCAACGCAGTAAAAGAGACATCTCCGACCGCATAAAGTATATATATATTTTTGATCACCATCATCAGCCGAGTCGATCTAGCCATGTCCGTCTGTCTGTTTCTATGCAAGCTAGTCTCTCAGTTTTAAAGCTATCGGGCTGAAACTTTGCACTTTTTCTATTACAAGTAGTGTATAAATCGGAACGGCTGGAATCGAAACACTAATCATATAGCTGCCATAGGATCCATTGGGAAAAACGGTCGTAAATTTAAATTTTTTTAACATAATTGATTAATTCATTATAAATCACTTTTTAGAAATATGTTAACGTATCCTGAAACTCTTGTCAAAATCAGACCCAGATGTCCTAGGAACGATGATAGAGAATGGGGCAATTACCCAAACTGTTGTTTATCAATATAATTAATTCATTTTTGGACAATATTCTTTTCATAGACATTTAAGCTTATTTAAAAGAAATAAAACAAAATTGGTCTGGCAGGGTATTCTAAGCTTTGCACCCCGAAGTTTTCTTTCTCGTTTATTCGTATAACTCTCGTATTTTTACACCACCCACCCCACACCCCGTACACCCGTGCTCAGCTGCCCCTTTTCGGTTTTCCCATTTTCGCACACCCCTTTTCCATTTCATTCCGCCGCTCTTTTGAATTTTCATTTTCATTTTGCGGCAGCCGCAACTTGACTTTGTTGTTCTGGTTACAGTAGTTGTTGTTGCGTGTGGCAACTATCTAATAAATAAGAGCAAGAGAGACCCACAGAGAGAAAGAGGAGTAGGGAGAGCGCGAGGAGAAAGTTACCGCAACATAGCCACCAACTGCCGAAATGATCGTGAGAAAATGAGAGGACCTGTTCTCTCTTCACGGGAGAATGGTTTGGAATCTGAGGAAGCAATCAGTTACTCCAGCGGTTGGTAATAATTACTCGGAAGCGGCTACTTCAGCAGATTCCACTCTTTTGTCCTGGTCTTGGCACATTTCGTTATTTTATTTATGAATTCAATAAATCTGTAAGGCCTGTTCTTTCCCGAACAATCTCTATACCTCTGCAGCTATAGGATATAGTGGTCCGATTTTCTAAATCGGTTTTATTGCCTATCAAAAGTATATGGTCCAAGAATGAATTTATTGTATTAATAAATACCAGAGGTTTGGTCACCGACCCAATTTCTTCCATCGTTCCTCAAGGCAGCTATAGGATATAGTGATTCGATTTTAATGATACTTTCAGGATGGGTTTCAATAGTTAATAAATTGTGAGAATCAATCAATTATCTTAAAAAGTGCCGAATTAATGGCTCTCATTTCCAATCGTCCCAATGGCACCTATGTGATGCGGTGTTCTGATTCCGGCCGTTCGGACATATCATATATACTTCCTGTAAAGAGAAGGGTTGGTGCATGAGCTGGTCAAAATTGTAATACCCTCTGCAAGGGTATAACAAATGGAAATAATTTAAACAGGTTGAAATATAAAGAAAAAAGAAATGTAAATAATACATTAGCTTATTTTAATGCTTTTTACTAGCAAACTAATAAAAACGATTCATTGCTTTGGAAGTTTTAAGCAAAGAGTTTTACTCATATATTTCAATAATATTGAATTATCCCCATTTGTTGCGGAGTGTAATTAAAGGAACCTTAAGTTATTTTTTCCAGTACTATGAGGTATAGCTTTGGTCAAGATGATCTTTTAATTACCTTTTGTGGCAGACCAGAACCCAAAGAATATGCTGCATAATTTCTCCCAGTGCAAAAGCGAGGCTACACACATTCCCGCATTGTACTTGCTTTACTTTCAATGCGTGTTTTGATTTACGCACTGCGTATCGCACTTTTAAAATCCCGAGCCCCGGATTGGAATGGGTGCGAAACTTGCCTAAGATTCTTTGGTCATCATCTCTGCGTCCATTGTAGCCCATTCCAAGCCTTTCCATGCCATTCCATTCCATCGAATCTCCCTTTCTGATGCGCCGTAAATGCAAAGTCCGGCAGCTGCTGGGCGCTTCCGAAGCAGCATTAATGAGGGGATCGGGGTAGGGCTCGAGTGGGTTGGGAATCGGGAGTGGAGAACGGCGGGAGACATGTATCTAGAAAATTAAGCACAAATAGCACATCCGGCCTTGCTCGGTGGAGATGGAGATGAGATGGGGGATGGGCTAGTGGGGTGCGGGTGGAGAAAATAGCGATAGGGGTAAGACCATACTTGGATAGAAAATCTCTTCATCAACTCGAAAAAGGTTGGCCCCATTATTAAATTAAATTAAATTCTTTGAATAGTAAATGCAAATAATTTATTTAATTCGTTTAAATAGAAGTATTTTACATACAATGATTACTTTTTAAATACATATTCAGACATTTGGATATTTATTTTTAAAAGTTATTCATTTAAAAGGTATAGGATCAATTAACTTAGTAATATCATTAAATAGTTTCGTTTTTAGGTTAAAATGGTTTTAATTTAAAACGCGCAATAAAAATTTTTAAAATTTAAGTAAAAATCCAAAATCCATCCGAAACTCTGACTATCCCACAATATACATTTTTTAAATCATAAAAATTACCAATAAATAACCAGTTCTATTCAAACCGTTCGATCGTTTGTATAGCAGCTATAGAATATAGTTTCCAGATTTTTGGTTTTTAGTTTTATAATACGGTCTTAATGTCTATAAAACCTATATTTTCCAAAAATGAATTAATTGTCTACAAAAACACCGAAGTTATGCTGAATGACCCATTTTCTCACATCGTTCCTATGGCAGCTATTGGATATAGTGGTCCGATTTTGATAATGCTTTCAGGATATGTTAAAATAGTCCGTAAGTACACCTCCTAAAGAATGAA
This sequence comes from Drosophila setifemur, assembly GCA_021224005.1. Lineage (NCBI taxonomy): Eukaryota > Metazoa > Arthropoda > Insecta > Diptera > Drosophilidae > Drosophila > Drosophila setifemur. The sequence goes on from JAJJHY010007805.1 coordinate 59,847, forward strand.
TTAGTTATCTTTCAAAATTACGAAGTTATGGTACTTTTTTCCAATCGTTCCTATGGCAGCTATGTAATATAGTGATCCGACTTATATACTATCTGCAATAGAAAGAAGGTTCGGTGCAAAGTTTCAGCCCGATAGCTTCAAAACTAAGAGACTAGTACACATAGCAACCGACAGACGGACAGATGAATATGGCTATATCGACTCGGCAGGTGATGCTGATCAAGAATATATATACTTTATAGGGTCGGAAATGTCTCCTTCACTGCGTTACAAACTTGTGGTCAAAATTATAATACCCTCTGCAAGGGTATATTATATTATATCGGAATATTATATCCTATAACTGCCATAGGAACTATGGGAAAAAATGGGTCATTGAGCATAACTCTGGTGTTTTTCAAGACAATTAATTCATTCTTGATAAAAACAGTTTTCATAGACAGTAAAGCCTTTTTAGAAATTTAAAAACCCAAAAATCGGATTACTATATCCTATAGCTGCCATAGAAACGATTGAACGGCTTAAAAGCAACTAGCCTGCAAGGGTATTCTAAGCTTCGGGTACCGAAGCTAGCCTTCCTTTCTTGTTTATTTATAGATTAATGAACATTTTGGATTTTAAAATTGTTATTATAATTGTATTTTGCTTTCATAGTTTATTTATATATTAATCAACATTTCGGGCTTAAAAATTATTATTGTAAATCCCATTTCATATTTGAAAATATTGATTATATTAATGCAAATTTCAAATATATTAATTAATGGACTAATTTTTTCTAAATAAAAAATCTCAAATGTAAGTCGAATATTGTTGCAAGTTTGAGTTATGAGAGAGTTACCCTAAGGCCATTATAAAACGTAGTTGGTTTGCTTTATTCGGCAGGTCTGTCTAGACCCTTAATTAATTTCTGAAAATGTTATTTGATCATTAAATGTATCTTTTCATTGCATTCCCCAGTGCAGCGTTGAGCGAGCGGCTGAGTGGGTTTTAGTGAGCCAGACAAATGGGCTGCAGCCACTGGGCCTGGCCGTTCTCCTCACCTCAGAAGAAATCCCTTCGGTTATCGCTGCAGCCCTTGAGTCAGGCCATTAAGAACATTTCAAATTCTTGAAAAATTAGCAGAAAAGGGAAATATCAGAGTGCGACTGAGACAAGAAAGCGAATCTCTTCGCGGAAAAAATTAATGGAATTTTTGAACTTTTAGTCTGAAATGCATCGGAGACAACTGCTTGAACAGCATTTTCATTGATGCCGCATGCTGCACGATGCACGCTCCACAAATAAATTTGTCGTCGAGTCTGGCAAATTGTTGCAACTTTTAGAGGTTGACTTCCTTTTCCTTTCTCCCCCCGAAAAATACCAGTCGTTGTGAATGAAAATAGAGCAATTTGCATTATTCGCATTCGAGAAGAGATTTCGTTTTAATGAATTGCACACAACTTGCCAAGAAATAAAGATGAACACAAAGTACGGAATGCTAAATGAGATACATCTACGTCTGCATCTGCATCTGTCTGCCAAAGAAGGAGGATGCGTTTTTGGGGTGGTTCACCACCCTCCTATTCCTGCTCCCGCTACTCCTCCTCATTCGAAGGCCTATAAGATCCTGATATTGGGGTGTCTGCAGCTTTGGTGCTTCCCCGACATCGGCACTCGCCGGTCTCATCTCCATCAAAATTAATGCAAAACAAGAAAGGAAGGCTAGCTTCGGTACCCGAAGCTTAGAATACCCTTGCAGACCAGTTGCCTTAAAACTATGCGACCAATTGTATGGCAGCTATATTAGGATATAGTGATCCGATTTTTGGTTCTTAATTTTCTAAAACAGGATACGTTAAAATAGTCATTAAAAATGGATTTCTTAATAATGAATTGGTTATCTTAAAAAATGGCGAATTTATGGCACTTTTTCCCAATCGTTCCTATGACAGCTATGTAATGTAATGTTCCGATTCCGGCCGTTCCGACTTATATACTACCTGCAACAGATTAAAGGATCGGTGCAAAGTTTCAGCCCGATAGCTTTAAAACTGAGAGACTAGTTTACATAGCAACCGACAGACGGACAGACAGACAGACAGACGGACAGACAGACAGACGGACAGACAGACGGACATGGCTAGATCGACTTGGCTGGTGATGCTGATCAAGAATATATATACTTTATAGGGTCGGAGACGTCTCCTTCACTGCGTTACAAACTTCTGGTCAAAATTATAATACTCTCTGCAAGGGTATAAAAATATCATTTGCATTCGCAGATCGCCTAATGACAAACCCAGCTACAGCTGTGCCCCTCATTCGGTCTATCCATACTTTTGGTCTAAAAATTACCTAAAAGTTTCAAATCGAATTAAACTAAAATAATACGTATCAATACAAACTGACTTTCAGATAAAAAAATAACCATATATTAAGATCGAATTAACTGAAATACTTACCCATAATGTTTGAAAAATTTCTATACATACTTTCCGGACATTAAAGAGAACAAATCATCAACAGGATTTCAATATAATAAATATATATGCACTAGCTATGTTTTTTTTATAATAATTTTGTATGGTGTGATTTCTGACACATTTGTATGCCCACTTTAAGGGTAAAAAAAAGTGACTGAAAGAAACAAACGAGCTATAACTCATGTCAGCATGTTCATTAAATGTGCTACGTTGGTCCAGTAAACTGCCAAATACCTACTTTCCACATTGAACTGCCACTGGTTCTTTCCGCAATGGCTGCCACTGGCTTTTCGCTTTCCACTCCTGCATTGTGCCCACTGTCAGTTGCACCAGCTGTCGAAAGTGGAGGGTGGAGTGCCGGACATGGAGGAGGGCTATACAAATGGGTCTATATGGGTGTTCCGTAGGTGTTCAATGGGAGGGGTCTTCGAATTTTATGTTGTCTATGTGCGCATATGGTCATTGCGCATTCAGTTGTATTGCCATTATCATCTGCGACAGCACAGTGCTTGATGGCAATCATCATCGTGCGGCGATTAATGCGGGCCTGCATCCAGTTATAGATACAGATACGTGTTACATTCATCACATCGGGATGTCAAGGGGTGGCTCGATTTGGGAAATTTGAAAAACAGCAGAGTTTCTGCGATGGCACATATTGTTGCGGGGTTGCCATTTGTGCTGACATTTGTCCACGGCGGCTACCAACTCTGCACATGTGGCATGCCCCGAGGGCCCCATGATTTTAATGCTTCTCGCAAAAAAAAAAAATAGTACAGACATAAGGAAAACTGGCTGCAAGCTGGGATTGATTTAATCCAACTGCGTGGCAAAAACACAGAGACTGCATCAAAAACTTATCCATCCATAATTCTTGTGGACGCGAGAACACTTTGCACTCCGAACCGGATTATGTTTCGCTGAATAATAATGACTCCTACATATGCAAATATTTATGTGCCAGGCACACCGTGGAAACTCTTTAGAAGTGAATCTGTAAGCTTAACTTTAAATGTAAATAATAAAATTAATGTTTTAGCAACAACAGCAGTAAAGAATAAAGCAAATAAATTACAGCCCGACCTGCCTTCGGCTTTGTCCGCCTGAAAATGGTTAATATACCCTTACAGAGGGTATTATAAATTTGTCCAGAAGAACCAATTTATGTTGACCACTTTGCGCTTACTTCATAAAAGGAAGCCTAGGTTGAACTTTTTTGTCAGATCTTTCGCAAATAAAATATGGTTTCCGTTGTTTAAAATGCATGCGCACTAGCCTTCACACTTGGTAAATCTCCTTGAAACTCCTAATGTTAAAACATTTTGCATTGGCAAATTTGATTCGCTTTCGGTTTCGCTGAAGAGAGCTTAAGAGCCCAACTTCGCGTGAAGTAACAAAGAAATAACGCATTCAGACGATGTCAAATGCGCCTAGACATGGAAAAGCATATACTCGTATTTATGAAACTCATGCAATTAGGACAAGTTAGCCTCGTTGCACTGGTTGCTCAAAACTTTCACAACATACTGGCTAGGCAAATCCTAGGACCAACTACATACACTCCACGTCTCAGACGTAGAACTCCACAACAAACACTACAATATAATCAACAATCACAACATGAACCACTCCAAGAAAATGCCCCCACTAGTTAAATGTGGGCTACCGATTGGGGATTACCTTAAAGCCCGAGGACAACAACGGCGCTGCCTCATCAATCCTTTGAGAAATATTTATATTAGTTATAGTATTTGCTTAATGTTGTAAAACAGATTGAAAAATAAATCGAGAAAATTTTAAGTCTGGTTGCTGGTGTTTAAATGTATGATACAGGACGAGCTGAGTCAATACAGCCGTCCGTCTGTCTGTAGTCCGTCTGTTCGTCTGTATTACCAGTGTAGATTCTCAGAATACTTACGTAGATGAAGTGCCACGCCCACCGCCCCCTCAATTTGTATTTTGATGTCTGCTCTGCACTGCAAAATTTTCAAGAATTTCTTTTTTTCAAAACGCAATTGGAGTTTCTAACGTTCCTTAAAAGTTCATTAAGTTCGGATAATTAGAAAGCGCACATAAAATGCTAAGTTTACTATCTCTAACAAAACTCTGCAAGCTTAAGTTGCTTAAGTTAACTTGTTAGTTAGTTGTTAGTTAAGTTGACTTTTCTAGAGAGTGCCATATCTTCATATACATATGAATTTGTGCCTTCAATATATTTGTACTGTATTCGCCATTTGCTTAAAAACGTATTTGGTGGTGCAAAGGTTAGGATGTCTGGCTTTAAGGGTGGTGGTTCCTGGTTCGATCCCCCGGACTCTATCAATCTTTTTGCATTTCCCTTTTCTTTTTTCATTCTTAATTTATATTGCTTATAACAAAATTGGTATAGGGTATTTAAAATTCAGAGAGATTAGAAAGTCTTAGACGCAAGAATCGATCAATAAATAGATTTGCAGTTACTACTACTTGTAGTCTAGTTTTAGTAATTAAATTTTCAGAGCCATAGGTACACAGTTGTTAATGACCAGAAAAGAATTTGATATTTATATTTCAATACTCGTACATGCAAACATTAAATACATTTATTTACGAGCTATATAAGATCAAGTGTTCTTCCAAAATTCTGAACTAAAGTAGGAAATCAAATTATTGGAATTTGAAAGCGGAAAGTCAGCTACGAGTAATTGTATGATTTTTGTTATAGGGTAGACACTTTAAGCAATCAATTAGTAAGCAAAAATTTGAATTCCTTTCATGATCTGCGCTTTTATAAAGGTGTTCAATTGGCCCGTTGGTGCGATTTTTGTACTACCTTAAACAGACAATTTGAGGACGGAATTGGCGGCTGTAGAAAATGCAAACCTTTTGTCTTTAAGCCGTCAGTTTCCTTACCATTCTTTTTTTTATTATCGTCTTAGATTTTAGAGTCCAAACTATGCTGAAATTCAGCATCAGATTCGATATATTACATATAAGCGCAACAAGCATACTCTGTAGAGAAAAGTACGATTTCGAGTTGGATTGGATAGAAAAAAGCTTTCCATGATATATTCAAAACGTATTTATATAGCAATGCTTCACACCTTAGTATATTTTAAAATCTTTTCTAAAAAAAAGGTTCCGAAATTTTAAAAAGCTGTTCGCATGTAAAACGCCACCTAAGTGTAAAATGACGAGCTAAATTTGCAAAGTTATTTACAAAGCAACGGTACATGGACAACGGCTTAAGCTTGGTTTCCAACCGTTAGTGGACTACACCACCCTTTACAAGAAATCCAATTCTACTACACGGTGCGTTCCAAAGTAAACAGGACTTTGTGAATCTAGCGCCCTCTAGTGGCGCCATCTATTTGTCAACTGGTGCGTTAGAATCTGCTATCTTTTATCGACTTCCAGTAAAAATTTCATGACATTTCATCTATTGGAAGTGAGGTTATTGCGTTTTAAGTGTCAGTATGTTTTTGTCATCGGTGCGATTGTGACTGGTGAAACAAAACGCCAGAGTGCTGAATGGAAGGCGCCGGACGAGCCAAAACGCAAAAAATCGAGCCTGGAGAAGTCAAAAGTGAAGACAATGCTGATTTGTTTTTATGATTCCAAGGGTATTGTCCACAAAGAATTTGTTCCACCCGGTCAAAACGTTAATGCGGTATTCTACCTTGGAGTTTTGACGCGTTTGGTGCGCCGTATTCGACGTGTTCGGCCCGAATATCGCGAAGATGGAAGTTGGCGTTTGTTGCACGATAATGGGCCGTCTCATCGATCGACGCTTATGACCGACTATTTGACCAAAAATCACATCTTAACCCCCCGTATTCACCTGATATGGCACCGTGCGACTTCTACCTTTTCGGAAAAATGCATTTGCCGATGAAAGGAAAGCGTTATGCAGACGTCGAGGCCATTCAAAAGGCTTGCACCGGCATACTGGCGGCCATACCGGGCAACGAGCTAAAACACTCGTTCGACATGCTTTTGGACCGTGCAAAAAGCTGTATTAAAGCAGAAGGAGACTATTTTGAATAAAATAAATTGATTTTGCCGAAAAAACTATTTGTTCTGTCTTTTTGTTAAAATTATTGTTTACTTTGGAACACACCTAGTATATCAACTATATCAATTTTATAAGTCTGTTTATTATCTATTGAAATTAAAACAAGAAAGGAAGGCTAGCTTCGGTACCCGAAGCTTAGAATACCCTTGCAGACCAGTTGCCTTTAAACTGTTCCATCGATTGTATGGCAGCTTTAGGATATAGTGATCCGATCTTTGGTTTTAAAATTTCTAAAAAGGCTTTAATGTCTATGAAAACTGTTTTTCTCAAGAATGAATTAATTGTCTTAAGAAATACCAGAGTTATGCTCAATGACCCATTTTCTCCTATCGTTCCTATGGCAGCTATAGGATATAGTGGTCCGATTTTAATGAAACTTTCAGGATATGTCAAAAATTGCTATTAAATAGAGTTTACCAAAAAATAAATAAATTATCCTGAAAAATTACGAAATTATGGCACTTTTTCCCAATCGTTCCTATGGCAGCTATGTGATGTAGTGTTCCGATTCCGGCCGTTCCGACTTATATACTACCTGCAACAGATTGAAAGGTCAGTGCAAAGTTTTAGCCCGATAGCTTTAAAACTGAGGGACTAGTTGACATAGCAACAGACAGACGGACAGACAGACAGACAGACAGACAGACAGACAGACAGACGGACAGACAGACGGACATGGCTAGATCGACTCGGCTGGTGATGCTGATCAAGAATATATATACTTTATAGGGTCGGAAATGTCTCCTTCACTGCGTTACAAACTTCTGGTCAAAATTATAATACCCTCTGCAAGGGTATAAAAACAAGAAAGGAAGGCTAGCTTCGGTACCCGAAGCTTGGAATACCCTTGCAGGCTAGTTGCTTTCAAACCGATCAATCGTTTGTATTTCAGCTATAGGATATAGTTATCCGATTTTTGGGTTTTTAAAATTTCTAAAAAGGCTTTACTGTTTATTAAACTGTTTTTCTCAAGATTGAATTAATTGTCTTGAAAAACACAAGAGTTATGGCCAATGACCCATTTTCTCCCATCGTTCATATGGCAGCTATAGGATATTCTAGTCCGATTTTGATGAAACTTTCAGGATAAGTTAAAATAGTCATTTAAACAAGTTTCCTAAAAAATAAATAAATTATCTTGAAAAATAGCGAATTTATGGCACTTTTTCCCAATCGTTCCTATGGCAGCTATGTGATGTAGTGTTCCGATTCCGGCCGTTCCGACTTATATACTACCTGCAACAGATTGAAAGGTCAGTGCAAAGTTTTAGCCCGATAGCTTTAAAACTGAGGGACTAGTTTACATAGCAACAGACAGACGGACAGACAGACAGACAGACAGACAGACAGACAGACAGACGGACAGACAGACGGACATGGCTAGATCGACTCGGCTGGTGATGCTGATCAAGAATATATATACTTTATAGGGTCGGAAATGTCTCCTTCACTGCGTTACAAACTTCTGGTCAAAATTATTATACCCTCTGCAAGGGTATAATAAAACTTGATACCCTCTCGCTCTCTCTGTAATTGTACTGCTAGTGATCGTGATGACTAGTTATTTAAAAAACACAAATATATGTTTTAATGATATAATTTTATGCAAAACATGTAAGAACGTTACAGTCGAGTTTCCCGACTGTTAGACCCTGTACAAATTTGGTTATAAGCAAAAAAAATATATTCACACCGAGTCCGGTCTGGGATTCGAACCCAAGATCTTCGCGTTTTAAGTCGAACGTCGTAACCATTCGACAAACCCAAACTTTTTGAACCGGCAGCTAATACAGTATAAATATATTGAAGACGCACATTCATACATACGAGTATGTATATGAAGGTAGTGGCAGCGCAGCTGCAGTGGCACTTCCGAGAAAAATCAACCACCGAACGCAAGCGATTTACCGTTTATTTGCGCAAATAAACAGATTATTTGTGTTTAGCGCCTGGAAACTTTAGGTATTTATTGTGCGTTTTCTAATTAATGAAATTTTCAGGATCGGTAGAAATCTATGCTCCAATTGCATGTGCATTTTTAAAATTGTAGCTTGAAAATTGTGCAGTGCAGGTGGGCGTGGCACCGACTTAAAAAAATAAACTCTAATTTACTCAGTATTAGAAGAATCTACACTGGTAATACGGTTCTTCTAGCTCTTACAGTTGCTGAGATCCGTGTGTTCATCCGGACGGACGGACGGACAGACGGACAGACGGACATGGCTATATCGACTCAACTCGTCATGCTGATCAAGAATATATATATATAATATTGTGGGGTCTGCCACGCATCCTTCTGCCTGTTACATACATTTGCACAAACTTAATATACCCTTTACCCTTTGGGTACAGGGTCCAAAAATTGCGGGGGGGTGGGCGTGGCACCTATAAAAAAACTTCATCTGCGTAATAATTACGAGAATCTACACTGTTAATAAGGTTCTTCTAGCTCTTATAGTTTCTGAGATCCGTTCGTTTATCCAGACGGACAGACGGACGGACGGACAGACGGACATGGCTATATTGACTCAGCTCGTCAAAATTACAAAATTAAAGCTCAACCAAAAATAAGAAAGGAAGGCTAGCTTCGGAGCCCGAAGCTTGGAATACCCTTGCCGACCAGTCGCCTTCAAGCCGTTCGATAGTTTGTATGGAAGCTATTGAATATATATATATCCGATCTTTGGTTTTTAATTTTATAAAACGGCATTTATGTCTTTGAAAACTAAATTTTCCAAGAATGTATTCATTGTCTTGAGAAACACTAGAGTTATGTTTAATAAACCATTTTCTTAAATTGTTTGTATGGCAGCTATATTATATATATATAATGGTCCGATTTTAATGATACTTTCTGGATAGATTAACACACAAGGTGCGTTCAAAAGTAAACAGGACTTTGTGAATCTAGCGCCCTCTAGTGGCCCCATCTATATGTCAATATGCGTTAGAATCTGCTATCCTTTATCGACTTCCAGTAAAAATATTATGACATTTCATCTATTGGAAGTGGGGTTATTGCGTATTAAGTGTCAGTATGTTTTTTTCATCGGTGGGAAAATGAGCTTCAAACAAAGAGCCAACATTAAATTTTGTTTTAAAATTGGTAAAACTTTTACCGAAACGTTTCAATCGATGAAACAAGTTTATGGCGATGGTTGCCTATCCCGTAGCAGAGTGCACGTTTTCAAAGTGGTCGTGAGGACATAAATGACGATCAACATGTGGGCCAACCAAAATCCGTGATCACCGAAAATTCCATCGAAACTGTGCGTGAATTCATAAAAAATCAGCCGAAATCATTATTGAAATTCATTGAAATAGAATTAAACATCTTCAAAACATCGATTTATCGCATTTTGACCGAACATTTGGGCTTACAAAAGGTGTGTGCAGGGTTTGTTCCGGTTTGTTTGGAAGTTGGAGTTTGTTGCACGATCTCATCGATCGACGCTTGTGACCGACTATTTGACCAAAAACAACACCCACTCCCCGTCTTCGCCTGATATGGCACCGTGCGACTTCTACCTTTTCGGAAAAATGCATTTGCCGATGAAAGGAAAGCGTTATGCAGACGTCGAGGCCATTCAAAAGGCTTGCACCGGCATACTGGCGGCCATACCGGGCAACGAGCTAAAACACTCGTTCGACATGCTTTTGGACCGTGCAAAAAGCTGTATTAAAGCAGAAGGAGACTATTTTGAATAAAATAAATTGATTTTGCCGAAAAAACTATTTGTTCTGTCTTTTGGTTAAAAGTCCTGTTTACTTCGGAACGCTTCTTGTAGTCATTATAAAGAGCTTCCAAAGAATAAATTAAATATCTAAAAAACTGGCGAATTTATGGCACTTTTTCCCAATCTTTCCTATGGCAGCTATGTGATGTAGTGTTCCGATTCCGGCCGTTCTGACTTATATACTACTTGCAACAGATTGAAGGTTCGGTGCAAAGTTTCAGCCCGATAGCTTTAAAACTAAGAGACTATTTTACATAGCAAACGACAGACAGACGGACATGGCTAGATCGACTCGGCTGGTGATGCTGGTCAAGAATATATATACTTTATAGGGTCGGAAATGGTCAGAATTATAATACCCTCTGCAAGTGTATAAAAACCAAATTCACTTACAAATATAAATATCAAATTGATGATTTAGGATGGGGGAGACTCAACACTGTCGATTGTCGGGTGTCAATTTAGTTAACATCAGTCGCAAGTCATCCAAATCAGTGACCTTCAGTTTATTCCTTTTCATACACTGCATAAAACCCACGCTCACCATCCAGTGTGAAGAGCTTATATTAAGTTTTGTAGGCATAACTCTTGGTTTACATTTCTGCATATTAATTTAAATTATTCTTTAGTTGCAAGTTCTACGAATTATTATTTTAAATTTGATGCTTCTGCTGTATGTACATTTGCAAAAGGGTCTTAAACCCAGCTAGGTGTATTTATTTCGTGTACATGGGTCAATTGGTTGTTCTTTTTAAAAAGCTCTTGGTAATAAATGGTTTCTTGGACATTGCGTAAATGAAAACAATCCCAGCTCTATTCCAATGTCACAGACATATACACACATACATCTAACATCAAATTCAAACACCAGCAAACACGTACATAACTGCGACCCTACCGCAGTATCAGCGGACCAGACGCCTCTAGTTCCAATTCTAATCATAAATACAGTGCAATGATTAGGATGTCTGGCTCTTAACACGGATGTCCGTGGTTTGATCCCCAGATCCCCGAGTGGAATGCCGTTACGACTGCAGTAGCTCCCGGCATTAACTGTTGTGCGATAGGTGTTGATCGTTGCTCAGCCGCCCGAGTTTTTATGATACAAGCCAACGGTTCATCAGAGGCGATTTTTTTGCGTTTCGCGGACTTATTTAAAAGCTGAAGGCTTTTAAATTGGCCATTTGATCATTGATTTTTTTGAAACCAATAACCAAATCTATAAAACCAATTTTCGATTGCCGCGTGAACGATTCTTTCTCGTTCTAAAGCTTGTGACAAGCTTCGCAACAGTTACGCAGTCCGAAGGGCCAGCTACATGCCCGCAATAGTTAACTCACTCCCAATGCGTGACACTATCACACAGCCAGCAATGGATGCTGGCTTGCCAGCCGTTAGGGCTTTAGAGCAGGTTTTTACTGCACAGATAATTTCAGACATTCCTGCCATGATGTTGACCACTGTGCCAAAGAGGGGAGACCACAAGCGTGGAAATTAGAGAGCGTAAGCTTACGATCAGATAGAGGTAGGAAAAGAGAATTTTTTACGGTTACGGTAAACAAATCTACGCACAAAGTGGAGACGTTTATCGTCAACAACACTAAGCTTAACACAAAATGACTTGCCCAAGTTATAATTTGAATTAAACAGGCACTCGCGTTGCGAACAAAAAGCCTAAGTAAAATTTATAAAAAAAAACTCAGGGTTTTTCTATTTAACATAATAACAATAATCTCTTGTTAGTTTTATAAGTAGGGTCAGAAGAATAAAGAGCAGTTTATATTCCGAACTTAACAAATGTAGATGTGTTTCATTGACCGTCTAACATTTTTGCCCTTTGAGCCTCTTCGATCTTTCGAGGAACACATTGGCCATTTTACAAACTCTGCAGTTTTCTTTCACCAGTGGTAAGAGACAGAGAATAAAAAAATAAATATTAAATGAACAAGAAATAAAGGCTAGCTTCAGGGCCCGAGAAAAAAAAGTCTTTAAATAATGATTTCTAACGACTGAAGTAATTATCTTACAAAACGGCGAATTTATTCTACTTTTTTCAAATCAATCCTATGGCAGCTATGTGATGAAGTGTTCAAATTCCAGCCGTTCGGACTTATATACTACCTGCAATAGATTGAATAGGGTCGGTGCAAAGTTTCAGCCCGATAACTCCTCCATTGCGTTGCAAAGTTCTAGTCAAAATTATAATACCCTCTGCAAGGGTATAAAAATCATCAATATGATGTCCGAGAAACAAATAAGCCCCTTAAAAAAGCAGTTCGATATTACTGAACAATAAGAGTATTTGAGGCAAAAGAGAACTTATCTCAACGGGATTTTACACAATCTGAGGAGTTGCAAAAAATTTGTATTAACAATCATAGTAATTTAGTAAAGATCGGTATAGTCGATCATGAATATTTTAATACTAGTCAATATGAAACGATGATGATATTTGCTTCAATTCGAAAAAAATCATTCAAATAAAGGGCTAGTGAACAGCAGGCCATATAATCGCAAACATCTAGTGTCACAAAACACAATAAACACGCTGCTCAATTGCAGCAGGCGTTTTTGGTCATGTTGGGCAGTTACAAAATTATCTGGATGAGACTTCCCAAAAAATAGACAGCAGTACAGACTTCCTTAAGATTCGGAAAAACAAAAAACTATTTTTGAATTCAATAGCACAGGCTAACGATTGGTAAGCTCGGTATTTGAGGACTCAATAAGCGAGTTAGAATTCGATGTGCAAAATGTAATAACAACCATAGACAAAAAGCTCACCAGTGAAGAATATGTGGTTGTAAAGGCGGAGGAATGGCCAACTCTGACAAATATGCAGATACCACTCTCTTTGGCGATTCAAAAGAATGGAATATGTTAAATGAGTTACTAACGGAACTCATTCATACAAGAATGGGAGTTTTTAACCATACGGTATGTAAACAAAAGGACAATTGTTTCGAACATGTTAATCAACTAATGGATTTGTCACTGCCATAAGCAAATTAAAACATTAATTGACACAATTCATGAACCAATTTATTCAATACAATTAAAGGCGCTATTATCCGAAGATATGAATGCAATTTTTGTACACATAATACTGAATCATGTAAAAAGGACAAAAGAAATTCAGGCACTTTCTGATACTATGGAATTTTTAGAGCATTATTATTACTAACCAATAAAGTAATATATTTAATGTAAAACAAGTAAGAACGTTACAGTCGAGTTTCCCGACTGTTTAAGACCCTGTACCAATTCGGTTATAAGCAAAATAAATCAAGAACGAAAAAAAAATATTTATACCCAGTTTGGGGTTTGAACCTAAGACCTTCGTGGTTTTATTCAGATGTCAAATACCAAATACTTTTCGAAGCGAGTAGCTAATACCGTATAAATATATTTATGTACATTCGTACATATGTATATGAAGGTAGTGCGTTCTCAGCGGCACTTCCGAGAAAAATCAACCCCCGAACACAAGCGATTTACAATTTATTTGAGCAAATAAACAGATTGCTTGTCGTTAGCGCCTGTAAACTTTGCGTATTTAATGTGCGCTTTCTAATTAACAAATCTTGATGTAAAGCAAGATCTACCGAAATCTATGCTCCAACTGCATGTACATTTTTCAAAAATTTGAGCTTGAAAATTGTGCAGTGCAGTGCAAACATTAAAATACAAATTGCGGGGGCCGTGGGCGTGTAGCCAAAATAAAAAAACATCACCTGCGTCAGTAATAGAAGAATCTACACTGGTAATATGGTTACTCTAGCGCTTACAGTTGCTGAGATCCGTTCGTTCATCCGGACGGACAGACGGACATGGCTATATCGACTCAGCTCATCATGCTGATCAAGAATATATGTATATACCTTGTGGTGTTTGCCACGCCTCCTTCTTTTTTTTGGAGCTTTGACCTTAAGATGTATGTTTGGATACGTCAACGCAAATCGACCCGTGCGTTGATTGGTGCGGCAGGAGGTACAAAGATAAGTATTTGTTGAAAACACCTCCAGCCACAAGTTTATACACTTTTCCTGATTGAGTAATAGAAAGGGAATTACCGGGAAAACTTTATGTAATTTTAGGGAAGCAGGGTATTTCTACAATAGAAAACCTCATACAAGTAGCACAGCAGAAGGGGTATTATGACAACTATTCAGAAAGCGTCAGCCCCCAAAAAAATAATAACGTCAACTACAATTCGAAACGGGAGCAGATTTTTATTCCGACCTACAAGTCACCACAGGTAGTTACGTCAGCAGAAAGACATCAAAATTACGACCAGGTTGAGCGACATTATCAAAACAATTTCGGAAAGAATAACCACAGACACCATTTGCAAAGGCAAAATGAATACGACAAAAAATAGAAATTTTATCAAGAGTTACAACAAAACTTAACACGGGGACAAGCCAAAAATCCCAATAAATCAACACATATGGTCCAATAATAGTAATGGAAGAAATATTCCAAATCATCCTTTTAAAAGACAAAGAGATAGCAATAGCACTGTCATCAAACGAATGGATATGGATGAAAAATGGCCTCCTGCGACCGCATATCAAATTAACAATAAATGGAAGGGCTATGAGATGTTTGATTGATACAGGATCCAGCATCAACATACTCCGAGAAAACTTTTTCGATTTTCAAGAATTTAAAAATACAACAACAGTGTCCACAATAAAAGGAAAAATTAAATTAGAAAGAGAGAATTAATGAGCCTCAAAAATTTTATATCCATAATTTTTCATCGAAATACGATTTATTGCTTGGTAGGAGTTATTTGAATGCCGCTAATGCAGTTATCAATTATCGAGATCAGACAGTTAATTTGAATGGATATCAGTTCCATTTTGTAGAAACTAAAACAAGTTAACCACTAGAATCAGCACAGAAAATTGAAAAAGATATTGAGGACAAAGATTTTAATTATGGGATAAAAAATCAAATACAAGAAAAGGGAGAAGAATAAAGAATAGATTCCCTTGAATAAAGAAGAAAAAGGAGAGCTACTGAAAGTTTTAAAAGAATTTAGGGATATCAACTATAGGGAAAGTGACAATTTGAGTTTTACCAGTGCGATCACGCATAAGATTCAGACAAGCATGAGGACCCCATTTATAAGAAACCGTATAGATACCCTCAAATTTACGATGAGGAGGTTAACAAACATATTAACGATATGATAAGACAAGGGATAATAAGGAAATCAAATTCACCCTATTGTGCACCGATAATAGTAGTGCCAAAGAAAGAACAAATTAGTGGAAAAAAAGATTTTAGAATAGTAATTGACTACAGGGCACTTAATGAAATAACTGTTGATGATAGGTACCCTATCCCGAGCATGGATGAGATTTTGGACAAATTAGGAAGATGTCAGTATTTCACGACTATAGACTTAGCTAAAAGATTTCATCAAATTCAAATGGATCCTGCATCTATAGCCAAGACAGCATTTAAGAGCAACGCCTTAAAAAATTGGATAGTAACGCAGGGAATAGAATACGAAGTAACATCAAGTAAAAATGGGATAGGAGACATTGAGAGGGTTCATAAAACAACTAACGAGAAAATAACAATAAAAAAAACCTTAGATGATGTAATAATTACAATAGTATTAAATAACCTACTAATATTGTAATTATTACTAAAATTAATAAAGTAAGTTCAGGAAAAAAAAATTAATTGTTCCATTAGTGGAGAAGCTCTATTTTGTAAACCTAAATTAGCTCATGTAGACATTTATTTTCTAATAAAAGCAAAATACTTTATATATGGAGCTTAAGTCCATTGCACTAATCTGCCATATTAGAAGTTAATTTGTTAAAAGAGGTAATTCAGAATAACTATGTTCAGCTGGGGGAGTATTTTGATATCATTCAATTGAAGAATTTAATTGAATTGGGTAAAATACTTGTCGTTGAGATACTAAACTTTCTCAAATAATATTAAAAAAGAAAAAGAAAATTCCTTTTTGGAAATAGTTGAACCAATGGTTGAAACTACATTTCATGTAGTATAAGCGTCAGGATAGTCTGAATATCGTCGAGGCATACCTGCTAGTCCTAAAAAATGTTGAGGAAGAAATGTTAAATGTACTCCGATAAATATAATAATAAATTGACTTTTTAATCATTTAGTATTTATTGTTAATCCTGTAAATAAAGGGTATCAGTGAATAAACCCGGCTATATTAGCAAATGCAGCTCCTATTGACAATACATAATGATAATGTGCTACAACATAATGTGTCATGAAGGATAATATCAACTGATGAATTAGCTAAAACTACTCCTGTTAATCCTCCAACTGTGAATAAAAATACAAATCCTAAATCTCATAAAATAGCTGGGGAATATGTTAATTGAGTTCCGTGTAAAGTTGCTAATCAACTAATTCCAATTTAATTCCAGTAGGAACAGCAATAATTATAGTTGCAGATGTAAAATAAGCTCGTGTATCAACATCTTTACCTACTGTGAATATATGATGAGCTCAAACAATAAATCCTAATAAACCAATAGCAAGTATAGCACAAATTATTCCTAAAGAACCAAATGTTTCCTTTTTTCCTGACTCTTGACTAATAATATGGGAAATTATTCCAAATCCAAGTAAAATTAAAACATTAACTTCTGGGTGTCCGAAAAATCAGAATAAGTGTTGGTATAAGATTGGATCTCCTCCTCCTGCCGGGAAAAAATGAAGTGTTTAAATTTCGATGTGTTAATAATATAGTAATAGCTCCAGCTAATACTGGTAAAGATAATAATAATAATAATGCTGTAATAACAACTGATCATAC
>JAJJHY010007805.1:76982-100885 GCA_021224005.1 Drosophila setifemur
TCTAATTAACAAATCTTGATGTAAAGCAAGATCTACCGAAATCTATGCTCCAACTGCATGTACATTTTTCAAAAATTTGAGCTTGAAAATTGTGCAGTGCAGTGCAGTGCAAACATTAAAATACAAATTGCGGGGGCCGTGGGCGTGTAGCCAAAATAAAAAAACATCACCTGCGTCAGTAATAGGAGAATCTACACTGGTAATATGGTTACTCTAGCGCTTACAGTTGCTGAGATCCGTTCGTTCATCCGGACGGACAGACGGACATGGCTATATCGACTCAGCTCATCATGCTGATCAAGAATATATGTATATACCTTGTGGTGTTTGCCACGCCTCCTTCTTTTTTTTGGAGCTTTGACCTTAAGATGTATGTTTGGATACGTCAACGCAAATCGACCCGTGCGTTGATTGGTGCGGCAGGAGGTACAAAGATAAGTATTTGTTGAAAACACCTCCAGCCACAAGTTTATACACTTTTCCTGATTGCAATGATAAATTGCTGGAATCACCTACTGCAATACCGGTCCTGATAACGACGAGATTTTAAATAATATACATTTAAGTTCCGAAAATGAGTTTAAAACATTATTATTAACAGAAGACGAGCACTTACTTTTAGCAGCAATTCAAAAAGCTGAAGCTAGATTTATAGATTAGTAATAGAATGCAATGTATTTTCAATTAATAAAAACTCAATTAAAACAAGTAAGAACGTTACAGTCGTGTTTCCCGACTGTTACAGACCCTGTACAAATTTGGTTATAAGCAAAAAAAAATATATATATATATATATATATCTTGGGTTCGAATCCCAGACCGGAATCGGTGTGAATATATAGATCTTCGCGTTTTAAGTCGAACGTCGTAACCATTCGACAAACCCAAACTTTTTGAACCGGCAGCTAATACAGTATAAATATATTAAAGACGCACATTCATACATATGTATATGAAGGTAGTGGCAGCGCAGCTGCAGCGGCACTTCCGAGAAAAATCAACCACCGAACGCAAGCGATTTACCGTTTGTTTGCGCAAATAAACAGATTTTTTGTGTTTAGCGCCTGTAAACTTTAGGTATTTATTGTGCGCTTTCTAATTAACCAATCTTGATGAAATTTTCAGGATCGGTAGAAATCTATGCTCCAATTGCATTTTTAATTGTATTTTTAAAAAAATTTCTGCTTGAAAATTGCGCAGTGCAGGGCAGTGCAAAAATTCAAATACAAATTGCGGGGGCAGTGGGCGTGGCACCAGCAAAAAAAAAATAAACTTCATCTGCGTAATAATTACGAGAATCTGCACTGTTAATAAGGTTCTTCTAGCTCTTACAGTTTCTGAGATCCGTTCGCTTACCCAGACGGACAGACGGACGGACGGACAAACAGATGGACATGGCTATATCGAATCAGCTCGTCATGCTGATCAAGAATATATATACTTTGTGGGGTCTGCCACGCCTCCTGCTGCCTGTTACATACATTTGCACAAACTTAATATACCCTGTACCCAAAGGGTAAAGTCTTAGACGAGCTACAAACAATGAAAAAATAAATTCAAATCAAACAAAAACTGAATAAATAAGTGAAAAATAATTGAAATAAAAAAAAAAAAATTAAATCATCGACGATGGCACTCCTAAACAGAGATGACATGAGCATGGTACTCCAGCAGCTCAGAGGAATCCCAACATATAATGAGAGCCAAGACAGCTGGCTAGTTTTGTACGACGAGTGGACTATTTACTGGCGATTTACATCACGGATGACCAGCGACAAAAATCGGCCATCTATGCTACAGTGGAGATGCTTCTGGCAGGAACTGCCCAACAGAAGGCTCAGGACATGGGGGCTAACACATGGGAATCCCTGCGACAAGGACTCATCAACAGGTTCCAGGTGCAAGAGAGCAGCGGGGAGATGCTGAGGAAAATCCACTACACCACATTTGGAGGAAACTTACGTAAGTTCTGCGAAGAGCTAGAGGATAAGAATAATTTGTTAACAAATAAGCTAAATTTGATAGGGAGTGGTGATCAAACTATACTTTATAAAAGTGCTATGAACGAGACAATAACTAAAGTAATAGAAAGGGAATTACCGGGAAAACTTTATGTAATTTTGGGGAAGCAGGATATTTCTACAATAGAAAACCTCATACAAGTAGCACAGCAGAAGGGGTATTATGACAGCTATTCAGAAAGCGTCAGCCCCCAAAAAAATAATAACGTCAACTACAATTCGAAACGGGAGCAGATTTTTATTCCGACCTACAAGTCACCACAGGTAGTTACGTCAGCAGAAAGACATCAAAATTACGACCAGGTTGAGCGACATTATCAAAACAATTTCGGAAAGAATAACCACAGACACCATTTGCAAAGGCAAAATGAATACGACAAAAAATAGAAATTTTATCAAGAGTTACAACAAAACTTAACACGGGGACAAGCCAAAAATCCCAATAAATCAACACATATGGTCCAATAATAGTAATGGAAGAAATATTCCAAATCAGCCTTTTAAAAGACAAAGAGATAGCAATAGCACTGTCATCAAACGAATGGATATGGATGAAAAATGGCCTCCTGCGACCGCATATCAAATTAACAATAAATGGAAGGGCTATGAGATGTTTGATTGATACAGGATCCAGCATCAACATACTCCGAGAAAACTTTTTCGATTTTCAAGAATTTAAAAATACAACAACAGTGTCCACAATAAAAGGAAAAATCAAATTAGAAAGATTTGTGGAATTTTTGAAAAGTAAGCTATGTAATGAGCCTCAAAAACTTTATATCCATAATTTTTCATCGATATACGATTTATTGATTGGTAGGAGTTATTTGAATGCCGCTAATGCAGTTATCAATTATCGAGATCAGACAGTTAATTTGAATGGATATCAGTTCTATTTTGTAGAAACTAAAACAAGTTAACCACTAGAATCAGCACAGAAAATTGAAAAAGATATTGAGGACAAAGATTTTAATTATGGGATAAAAAATCAAATACAAGAAAAGGGAGAAGAATATAGAATAGATCCCTTGAATAAAGAAGAAAAAGGAGAGCTACTGAAAGTTTTAAAAGAATTTAGGGATATCAACTATAGGGAAAGTGACAATTTGAGTTTCACCAGTGCGATCACGCATAAGATTCAGACAAAGCATGAGGACCCCATTTATAAGAAACCGTATAGATACCCTCAAATTTACGATGAGGAGGTTAACAAACATATTAACGATATGATAAGACAAGGGATAATAAGGAAATCAAATTCACCCTATTGTGCACCGATAATAGTAGGGCCAAAGAAAGAACAAATTAGTGGAAAAAAAGATTTTAGAATAGCTGTAGATGATAGGTACCCTATCCCGAGCATGGATGAGATTTTGGACAAATTAGGAAGATGTCAGTATTTTACGACTATAGTCTTAGCTAAAAGATTTCATCAAATTCAAATGGATCCTTCATCTATAGCCAAGACAGCATTTAAGAGCAACGCCGTAAAAAATTGGATAGTAACGCAGGGAATAGAATACGAAGTAACATCAAGTAAAAATGGGATAGGAGACATTGAGAGGGTTCATAAAACAATTAACGAAAAAATAACAATAAAAAAAACCTTAGATGATGCAGAATTAAAATATTCAAAAATTGAAAATATTGTTTACAATTATAATTTTGTGGTAAAGCACAGTACAACAGGAGAAATACCTGCGAACATCATGTTATACGCGGGTACACCAATGTATGATATGCAGAAAAAGAAAGCAACGATACAACAGAAATTTCATAAAAATATAGAAGATTTTGAAATTGACACAAGATTTAAAAAGGGACCAATTATTAAAGGCAAACTAGACAACCCTTTTCGGAAAGCAAAAGTAGTAGACAAGAGGACGATGATCATTATAAAACTGGAGGAAGGCAGAAAGTTGTTCTGTATAAATCTCAATTTAAAAAGAAAAAGAAACTAAATGCGAGTAAATATTTACAGGGACATCCATAATCGTTTTGATGGCATTGACAGGAATGATAACATTAACAAACGGACATACATCTATTGAGATAGGCACTATCACCGAGCCGGAATCTAGAGGAGGATACTTAATTTTTTCAGATAAGCCTATTTATATCTATAAAGAAAAGGAATACCATGCTTTAAAAATAAACATGACGGAAATAGAAGAACTAGTGAGCAAAACTATACGGGAAAATACTAACCCTAATACACATTACTTGATACGTAAATTAATCAAAGAATACGCAGGAATTCAGTTGCATGTTAGAAATAAAAGGGGATTATTTAACATTGTAGGATCAGCATACAAATACTTATTCGGAACACTAAATGAAAAATATAAAACAGAATTGCAAACACAAAAAGATAGTTTAGCAAGCAAAACCATTAATATGCATGAATTAAATAAATTCACTGATCAAATAAACCAAGGACTCGAAAGTATGAAAAAAGTTACTGACAAACAACAACGACTTATACAACAAAGAATAGAAATAGGACAGGTGATTGAATATATTGAAGATATCGAACTAGCTATCCAGTTGTCACGGGTGGGAGTATTTAATCCAAAACTTTTGAATCATGACAAATTAGAACACATCGATGGGACAAATTTTGCCCAAGTTACTACATCTACCTGGATCAATACAGTTGCAAAGGAAATTTTAATAATGACAATTATACCAATAAAAGAAGAAATGTTCACAACTATTAAGTTTGTTCCATACCCAAACTCTGAGGGTAATGTAATGGAAACCGATACAAGACTAACATACTATGTACGAGAAAACAATGTTTATGATACTAACCATAAAATAAAAGATAATTGCATAAGTGGACAACAGTCTACTTGTATATTAAAAAGATCATTTATAGAAAGTAAGATAATAATTGTAAACTCCAACACATTAATCACTGACAATATTGAGGGAGTCGAATTGAAGCATAATTGTAATAATGACATTTATGTTATCCTCATAAGTGGTAATAAAATAATAAAAATCCAAAATTGTACCATGACACTTGATCACTTAACTATGAGTTCATACACTAAAAATTTCCTTACACTTATAAAACCATTCGAGGAAAAAGAAGTATTGCACATTGTAAAAGAGGATAACAAGTACAATTATATTTTTATCTCAATTGTAATTGTAATAATTGTAATCATTTTAATAATTCTTAAGTTGAGAAAAAATACCTCTACCAAAATTTTTGTAAGGGGTAAAAAACCTCAAATAGAACAAGAGCAAGAGGATGTTCCTCAATTGTACCCAGAAAATGTAAGCGCTTGAGGACAAGCTTTTTTCTAAGGAGGGGCGAGTGACATATTTGCTATTCTACGACCCACTCCATTTATTATTTCTAAATAGCTGACTCAATTAAAAGTCAGACTCTAAACGAAAATAAAAAGAAATAGGATGCCAAGCTAGAGCGCTCCGCTCGCAAAGCCATTAAAAAACAAGTTAGAACGTTACAGTCGAGTTTTCTGACTGTTACAGGGTCTGTACAAATTTGGTTATAAGCAAAAAAAAAAATTTAAATATATATATATATCTATATATATATATATATTCACACCGAGTCCGGTCTNTTTTTGTCCGGTCACACCGAGTCCGGTCTGGGATTCGAACCCAAGATCTTCGCGTTTTAAGTCAAACGTCGTAACCATTCGATAAACCCAAACTTTTTAAACCGGCAGCTAATACAGTATAAATATATTAAAGACGCACATTCATACATATGTATAAGAAGGTAGTGGCAGCGCAGCTGCACTTCCGAGAAAAATCAACCACCGAACGCAAGCCATTTACCGTTTGTTTGCGCAAATTAACAGATTTTTGTGTTTAGCGCCTGTAAACTTAAACTTTCGGTAGAAATCTATGCTCCAATTGCATTTTTAATTGTATTTTTAAAAAAATTTTAGCTTGAAAATTGTGCAGTGCAGGGCACTGCAAAAATTCAAATACAAATTGCGGGGGCGGTGGGCGTGGCACCGACTTAAAAAAATAAACTCTAATTTACTCAGTATTAGAAGAATCTACACTGGTAATATGGTTTTTCTAGCTCTTACAGTTGCTGAGATCCGTGTGTTCATCCGGACGGACAGACGGGTGTTCATCCGGACGGACAGACGGACAGACGGACATGGCTATATCGACTCAGCTCGTCATGCTGATCAAGAATATATATACTTTGTGGGGTCTGCCACGCCTCCTTCTGCCTGTTACATACATTTGCACAAACTTAATATACCCTTTACCCTTTGGGTACAGGGTCTAATAAATAAACAAAATAACGCTTACGCAGCATCAGCAACAATGGGCCATCTGCTCTTTGTGTGGTCCAGCCCAGTTTTTCTCGCGGATGAAAACTAGCCTGAAGTCAGAATTAATATCTCACCCAAACAAGTCAGTCTCAACTGCGTGACTCTTGTTCCCTTTTTTATAATTTTTTAATAAAATAATTTAAATAAAAAATATAAATTTAAATATTTTTTATTCAAATATATAGCAAACATATTCGAATGTTATTGTGATATAAATTAAATTGTATTTACAATTTTGTATGACTATTATTTTACTCTACATTTATATCTATGTTATAATTATACAATATTTCATTCAAAAATATCATTTTATTTCTAACATACATAATTATTGTATCACACATATAATATTTGCCTTAACAAAATTTATTTCCCTTAAAGCATTTGTAATTTGATGATAAATTTAAAATTTATCTTTTTTTGTATAGCTGTCAAGTAACATATTAAATAAAACAGTTTACTTACAAAAATTATAGTTTCATATAAATTTTATATGACACTATAAAAAATTTAATTCCGATATTCATCTACTTATATATCGCTATGAATTCATATGTTCAAGCAGTGATATTGCAAACATATGTAAAATTCGTCAGGGTATACATTTATATATATCATACAAATAATATAAGCCACCATAAATTAACGAAAATAATATGAAAACGAAAAGTTTCCATTGACTAATATCTATATTTATATTTCCCACAGCTATTGAAATATATACGAGTATATCTATTTATTTAGCTTTTAATATTATTGAGACAAGAATATAGTTGAGTAACCACTACTCATCATATAGTACTTTTTTGCACGTCTGTTTGAAAATTGTCATTAATAATAAAAGTTGCCACCCAACAATGCTTTGACTTCTATATATCACATTATATTTCTCACATATATTTTCAATATACTATTGTTTCATGCATCACCAACCAACACTACTCCCTATAGTACTTCTTTGCTCGCCTGTTTCGAAACCGGTCATTAATAATAAAAGTGGTACCAATGGTTTTACTTCTTCATATTTCTTATACATATTTTCAATATATTGTTCCATGCACCACCAACCGACAATACGCCCTATTGTACTTTTTGCAGGCCTGTTTCGAAAATATTATTTTGATATAATTATAATATGATATTAACGCCTTGGTGAGTTTTATTTCAATATAAACTAATATAAACTAGGAAAGAAAAAGGGGATTTCGCTTATTATAGGAAAAGCCAATATAAATTTAATATTTATATGGTTTCCTAATGTTCATTTAATTTTATTTTCATATAATATTATAATATGATATGACGAAGGAATTTGGTTTATTATAGGAAAAGCCAATATAAATTTAATTTATATGGTTTCCTAATGACCATTTAGTTTTATTTTCATATAATATTATAAAATGATATGAAAAAGTAATTTGGTTTATTATAGGAAAAGCCAATATAAATTTAATATGTATATGGTTTCCTAATATCCATTTAATTTTATTTTGATATAATATTATTATATGATATGACAAAGGGGTTTGGTTTATTATAGGAAAAGCCAATATAAATTAAATGTTTATATGGTTTCCTAATGTCCATTTAATTTTATTTTGATATAATATTATAATATGATATGAACACCTTGATGAGTTTTATTTCCACATAATATATAAGAGGAAAGAAAAAAGGAATTTGGTTTATTAAGGAAAAGCCAATATAGGAAAAGCCATTTATTATTACATTGGAAAGTTTAGGTTTACATTGATAGGAAGAGCTGACGAGATCTCTTATGTGATAGGTATGCCAAAGGGAATATTGTTTGTTATAGGAAATCCAACACATTGATAGGAAAAGCCACTTATTATTGTATATGTATAATATGTTATAATAACTGACCAATCACTTGGAAATTTTTATTTATAATGATAGGAAGAGCCAACATTTCTTAGGCTAGGAAAGCCAAAAAGGATTTTGTGTGTCAACATATTGAGGGGAAGAGCCAAAAATATTCCAAGTCATTGACTTGTAGTATTTAGACCCTGTACCCAAAGGGTAAAGGGTATATTAAGTTTGTGCAAATGTATGTAACAGGCAGAAGGAAGCGTGGCAGACCCCACAAAGTATATGTATTCGTGATCAACATGACGAGCTGAGTCGATATAGCCATGTCCGTCTGTCCGTCCGGATGAACACACGGATCTCAGCAACTGTAAGAGCTAGAGGAACCGTATTACCAGTGTAGATTCTCCTAATACTGACGCAATTGAAGTTTATTTTTTTTAGTCGGCGCCATGCCCACCACCCCCGCAATTTGTATTTTAATTTTTGCACTGCCCTGCACTGCACAATTTTCAAAAATTTTGAAAATACACATGCAATCGGAGCATAGATTTCTACCGATCCTGAAAACTTCATCAAGATTGATTAATTAGAAAGCGCACAATAAATACCCAAGGTTTACAGGCTCTAAACACAAGTAATCTGTTTATTTGCTCAAACAAACGGTAAATCGCTTGCGTTCGGTGGTTGATTTTAGAAATTGTTATAATTAGAAATATTAATATATTTTCTTTCTTTTTATATTTTTTTCAACTGGATTGACCGTGAGATGTTCATTTCGATTAGTTTAGTATTCTATAACTGGAGATTTAAATTGTGGTAGTTTAAATATATTAAATGATGAAAGATGAATTATATTACGAGGTATAATAGGTTTATTGATTATAAGAATTATTGGTGGTAGTATGTTAAATTGATTAATTTTTCCTATTCCGTATCTAATTTGTTTACCCTTTTAATATAAAATTATTAACTTTAATTGTTTGTATTTTAGGGGGTTTAGGGTTATTTAATTTGTAGAACAAAATTATATAGCTTAAATAAATCTTTATTAAATTATAATATTTCTTAATTTTTAGGTTCAATATTATTTACGAGTATACCCTATATTAGAACTTATGGAATAATTTTTTATCCTTTAAATTATGGAAAATTAATTGTGATAAGTTTTGATCAAGGTTGATCAGAATATTTNATTGAGTTTTTTATTATTTTTATATTCAAATAGCTTATATTTAGAGTATGACACTGAAGATGTTATGGAGATTAATTAATCTTTGAATATAGTGAATTTATTTTAGTAATTTATAAAAATAAATAATTTTATTATTACAATGAAAATGTAAGGTTTTAATTTAAACTATATAAATAGAAGTATAAATGGAATTTAACCATTAAAAGAAAAAAGTTAGCAGCTTTTACTTGATCACCATACTTCCTTAATAGGAGTTATAACTCAATTATATCATTGATAGGGATTTGCCGCTATTTTGGCTTCTATTCAAGAATCAGGGTAAAATTACATAAGGTTAGGTCGAAACTAACTGCAATCAATCGCTTCATATTCCTATTAATTAAGGTAGATTGAATATTCAATACTTTTTGAATGCAAATCAAATAAACTACAACCCTATTTATTATTAATTTGATCAGTTTAATATTCCTTGATTTCATTCATGATAAAGACCGACTAATAAAATAATAATAAAAATAATAGAAGTGATTGTTCAAATTATAACATTCGAATATTTTAAAATAATAATTATAAAAAGAATTAGTGCAATTCTACATCAAAAATTAAAAAAATAATAGTAAAACAAGAAAGGAAGGCTAGCTTCGGTACCCGAAGCTTAGAATACCCTTGCAGACTTTTTGCTTTCAAACCGTTCGATCGTTTGTGTGGCAGCTATTGGATATAGTAATCCGATTTTTGGGTTTTTTATTTGCTTAATCGGCTTTAATGCTTATGGAAACTGTATTTCTGAAGAATGAATTAATTGTCTTGAAAAACACCAGAGTTATGCTCAATGACCTATCTTCTCCCATCGTTCCTCTAGCAGCTATAGGATATAGTAGTCCGATTTTTATGAAACTTTCAGGATAAGTTCAAATAGTCATTAAAAAGAGTTTCCTTAAAAATAAATAAATTATATTGGAAAATAGCGAATTTATGGCACTTTTTCCCAATCGTTTCTATGGCAGCTATGTTATGTAGTGTTCCGATTCCGGCCGTTCCGACTTATATACTACCTGCAACAGATTGAAGCATCAATGGAAAGTTTCAGCCCGATAGTTTTCAAACTGAGAGACTAGCTTACATAGCAACCGACAGACGGACAGACAGACAGACAGACAGACAGACAGACAGACAGACGGACAGACACACAGACGGACAGACAGACGGACATGGCTATTTCGACTTGGCTGGTGATGCTGATCAAGAATATATATACTTTATAAGGTCGGAAATGTCTCCTTCACTGCGTTACAAACTTCTGGTCAAAATTATAATACCCTCTGCAAGGGTATAAAAATAATAAATAGAATTAATCATCTAAGTGGGGCTATTTGTGGGACTAAAAAATATTAATAATTTAATAATTTCAGTATGTCATACTGATGTTATATTTTAACTAATTTTTTTAATTTCATTAGAAGTAATTGCTAATTTACTATAAAATTGTTTAAAGACCAGTACTTGCTTTCAGTCATCTAATGAAGAATTATTTCTAGAAATTCATTTAATAAAATAATTTACAGGAACGCTTGCAATTACAATTGGTATAAAACTATGATTAGCTCCACAAATTTCTGAACATTGTCCATAAAATAATCCAGGTCTGTTAATGAAAAAATTAGTTTGATTTAATCGACCTGGAGTTCCATAAACTTTTACCCCTAAAGCAGGAATTGTTCAAGAATGGATAACATCGGCGGCTGTTACTAAAATTCGAATTTGAGAGTTTATTGGTAGAACTACTCCGTTATCTACATCTAATAATCGAAATCCTTCTGTTGATAATTCATTTGTAGGAATTATATATGAATCAAATTCAATATTATTAAAATCTGAATATTCATTACTTCAATATCATTGATGTCCAATATTTTTTAAAGTTACTGAAGGTACTGAAGACGAATTAATTTCGTCTAATATATATAATAAACGAAGAGAAGGTAAAGCAATAAATAATAAAATATTTGCCGGTATAATAGTTTAAATTATTTTAATAAGTTGACCATGAAGAAGAAACCGATTTACATAACTATTAAAAAATAATATAAATATTAAATAACCTACTAATATTGTAATTATTACTAAAATTAATAAAGTAAGGTCATGAAAAAAAAAATTAATTGTTCCATTAGTGGAGAAGCTCTATTTTGTAAACCTAAATTAGCTCATGTAGACATTTATTTTCTAATAAAAGCAAAATACTTTATATATGGAGCTTAAGTCCATTGCACTAATCTGCCATATTAGAAGTTAATTTGTTAAAAGAGGTAATTCAGAATAACTATGTTCAGCTGGGGGAGTATTTTGATATCATTCAATTGAAGAATTTAATTGAATTGGGTAAAATACTTGTCGTTGAGATATTAAACTTTCTCAAATAATATAAAAGAAAAAGAAAATTCCTTTTTTGAAATAGTTGAACCAATTGTTGAAACTACATTTCATGTAGTATAAGCGTCAGGATAGTCTGAATATCGTCGAGGCATACCTGCTAGTCCTAAAAAATGTTGAGGAAGAAATGTTAATTGTACTCCGATAAATTTAATAACAAATTGACTTTTTAATCATTTAGTATTTATTGTTAATCCTGTAAATAAAGGGTATCAGTGAATAAACCCGGCTATATTAGCAAATACAGCTCCTATTGACAATACATAATGATAATGTGCTACAACATAATGTGTCATGAAGGATAATATCAACTGATGAATTAGCTAAAACTACTCCTGTTAATCCTCCAACTGTGAATAAAAATACAAATCCTAAATCTCATAAAATAGCTGGGGAATATGTTAATTGAGTTCCGTGTAAAGTTGCTAATCAACTAATTCCAATTTAATTCCAGTAGGAACAGCAATAATTATAGTTGCAGATGTAAAATAAGCTCGTGTATCAACATCTTTACCTACTGTGGATATATGATGAGCTCAAACAATAAATTCTAATAAACCAATAGCAAGTATAGCATAAATTATTCCTAAAGAACCAAATGTTTCCTTTTTTCCTGACTCTTGACTAATTTTATGGGAAATTATTCCAAATCCAAGTAAAATTAAAACATAAACTTCTGGGTGTCCGAAAAATCAGAATAAGTGTTGGTATAAGATTGGATCTCCTCCTCCTGCCGGGAAAAAATGAAGTGTTTAAATTTCGATCTGTTAATAATATAGTAATAGCTCCAGCTAATACTGGTAAAGATAATAATAATAATAATGCTGTAATAACAACTGATCATACAAATAAAGGTATTCGGTCTAAAGTAATTCCCGTAGATCGCATATTAATTACTGTTGTAATAAAATTTACTGCTCCTAGAATTGAGGAAATTCCAGCTAAATATAAAAAAAAACTTGCCAAATCAACAGATGATAAGCTGTTTACCCATTACCAGCTCCATTTTCAACTATACTTCTGACTAATAAAAGGGAAAGAGCAGGAGGTAGAAGTCAAAATCCTATATTATTTATTCGTGGGAAGGCTACATTAGGAGCTCCCAATATTAAAGGAACTAATCAGTTTCCAAGCCCTCCAATTATAATTGGTATAACTATAAAAAAAGTATAATAAAAGCATGTGCTGTTACAATTACATTATAAATTTGATCATCACCAATTAAAGCTCCAGGATGTCCTAATTTAGCTCGAATTTAAATTCTTAGTGATGTTCGCACTATTCCAGCTCAAGCTCCAAAAATAAAATATAATGTTCCAATATCTTTATGATTTGTTGAAAATAATCATTGTCGCGAATTGATTAAGTGGCTGAAGTTTGGGCAATAGATTGTAAATCTATTTATAAGATATACTAGTATTCTTCCTAATAAAATATTTAGCGAGATTATTTATTGGTCTTATAGTCAACAATGACATCAAACTGCAATTTTGAAGGAGTAAAAATTTACTAAGGTTTAAAGGCATTCCTATATTTATAGCATTGAAAGCTATTAGTTTTATTAACTTAAAGCCTTAAAGTATAAAAAAAAACAATGAAACTAAAAACAGTCCAAACATTGAAAAAAAAGTTATAGATATATATAAACTAGTATTAATTATATTTATATTTAGTTTTAAAATTTAATTATTTTCATAATAATTTAGTATAAATGCTGAATAACAAATTCGTAAATAAAAAAATAATGTAACTAAAGTAGATATCATCATTAAAGTTAATAAAACAAAGAAAGGAAGGCTAGCTTCGGTTCCCGAAGGTTGGAATACCCTTGCAGACCAGTTGCCTTAAAACTGTTTGATCGTTTGTATGACAGCTATAGGATATTGTGGTCCGATTTTAATGAAACTTTTAGGATATGTTAAAATAATCATTTAATAGAGCTTCCAAAGAAATAAATTAATAAACTTCCTATGGCAGCTATGTGATGTAGTGTTCCAATTCTGGCCGTTCCGACTTATATACTACCTGCAATAGATTGAAGGGTCGGTGCAAAGTTTCAGCCTGATAGCTTTAAAACTGAGGGACTAGTTTACATAGCAACCGACAGACAGACAGACGGACAGACGGACATGGCTAGATCGACTCGGCTGGTGATGCTGATCAAGAATATATATACTTTATAGGGTCGGAAATGTCTCATTTATTGCGTTACAAACTTCTGGTCAAAATTATAATACCCTCTGCAAGGATATAAAAAGAGGAGACGTTCCATTTCATTTTTTATTCCCTAATATAATAGAAGGGTTGTCTTGAATAAATGCCTTAATATTAATAACTTGACAATAAATTGCTCCATTAATATTAACTTATTATTTGAATATTAAAAATGTATTATTAATTAGAGTAATTTTGTCAGTAATTATTGGTGCAATTAGATGGTTAAATCAAACTTCATTTCGAAAATTAATAGCTTTTTGATCTATTAATCATTTAGGGTGAATGCTTAGCTCTTTAATAATTAGAGAATCAATTTGATTAAATTATTTTTTATTTTGTTCATTTTTATCTCTTGTCTTAACATTCATATTTAATATTTTTAAATTATTTCATTTAAATCAATTATTTTCTTGATTTATATATATACAAATTTTAAAATTTTCTTTAATAATTAATTTTCTATCATTAGGGGGATTACCCCAATTTCTAGGATTTTTTCCAAAATGATTAGTAATTCAACAATAAACTATATGTAATCAATTTTTATACCCTTGCAGAGGGTATTACATTTTTGACCAGATGCTTGTAACGCAGTGAAGGAGACGTCTCCGACCCCATAAAGTATATACGAATATTCTTGATCAGCATCACCAGCCGAGTCGATCTAGCCTTGTCCGTCTGTCTGTCTGTCTGCCTGTCCGTCTGTCCCTGTCGGTTGATATGTAAACTAGTCTCTCAGTTTTAAAGCTATCGGGCTGAATCTTTGCACCAACCCTTCAATCTGTTGCAGGCAGTATATAAGTCGGAACGGCCAGAATTGGAACACTATATCACATAGCTGCCATAGGAACGATTGGGAAAAGTGCCAAAATTTCGCCATTTTTAAATATAATTTATTTATTTCTCTCTATTTAACTCTATTTAATAGCAATTTTAACATATCCTAAAAGTTTCATTTAAATCGGACTACTATATCCTATAGCTGCCATAGGAACGATGGGAGAAAATGGGTCATTGAGCATAACTCTGGTGTTTTTCAAGACAATTAATTCATTCTTGAGAAAAACAGTTTTCATAGACAGTAATGCCATTTTAGAAATATAATAACCCAAAAATAGGATAACTATATCCTATAGCTGCCATATAAACGATTGATCGGTTTGAAAGCAACTAGCCTGCAAGGGTATTCCAAGCTTCGGGTACCGAAGCTAGCCTTCCTTTCTTGTTAATAACAAAAATGATATAATAATTATTGATGTAAATGATTCATTTATTTCGTTGTTTCTATTATTCTTTAACATTAACAAAATTGTTGAAAATAAAAGAACAGTAGATGCTAAAGCTTGGGTTAAAAAATATTTAAAGAAGCTTCTGTAGATATTAGATTATTATTGTCTCTTAGTAGGGTTAAAAAAGACAACAAATTAATTTCTAAACCTATTCAAGCTCCTAACCAAGAGTTAGATGTTACTGTAATTAATGTTCCAATAATTATAATTGTGATAAATAAAATTTTTGATTAATTATTAAAAATTAAAACTTTTATAAATGGGGTATGAACCCAGTAGCTTAATTAGCTTATCTTTTTAAATTAAAATTGACTATAAATTAAAATATTTTATTTATTTTAAAATAATAGAATATTATATTTGGGTGTATGATGCACACAAGTTTTTGATACTTTGAGAAATAGTTTAATTCTATTAAATATAATTTCTTTATAAAAACAAGCTTCGGCACCCTAAGCTTAGAATACCCTTGCAGACCAGTTGCACTCAAACCGTTCGATCTTTTGTATGGCAGCTATAGGATATAGTTATCCGATTTTTGGTTTTTCGTTTTCTAAAACGGCTTTAATGTCTATAAATATTGTATTTCTCAAGAATGAAATAATTGTCTTGAAAAACAGCAGAGTTATACTCACTGACCCATTTTCTTCAATCGTTCCTTTGGCAGCTATAGGATATTGTGGTCCGATTTTGATGATACTTTTAGTAAAATATAGTAAAATAGTCATTTAGAGTTGCCTTAGAAATAAATTAATTATCTTTAAAAATGTCGAATTTATGACACTTTTTCCCAATCGTTCCTATTCGTTTTTAAAGGTATCTAGTTTTCTAAGAAATAAATTTAATTTAGAAATTGTAAATTTATTTATTGAGTCAATGAGCTTTTTCATTGGCTATAATTTCCGCAATAATCACAAGTAATTATATTAGTTTAATTTCAATTTATTTGGCCACGCAGGGCAATGTTTTTGAGGTTACAATTTGGGATTTATCGATCGGACGTAGGCAAGCGGAAACAAATTGGCCGTGCGATCGTACCGAGATAATTTTTATACCCTTGCAGAGGGTATTATAATTTTGACCAGAAGTTTGTAACGCAGTGAAGGAGACGCCTCCGACCCTATAAAGTATATATATTCTTGATCAGCATCACCAGCCAAGTCGATCTAGCCATGTCCGTCTGTCTGTCCGTCTGTCCGTCTGTCTGTCCGTCTGTCCGTCTGTCGGTTGCTATGTAAACTAGTCCCTCAGGCTGAAACTTTGCACCGACCCTTCAATCTGTTGCAGTTAGTATATAAGTCGGAACGGCCGGAATCGGAACACTACATCACATAGCTGCCATAGGAACGATTGGGAAAAAATGCCAAAATTTCGCCATTTTTAAAGATATTTTATTTATTTCTTAGTAAACTCTATTTAATAGCAATTTTAACATATCTTGAAAGTTTCATCAAAATCGGACCACTATATCCTATAGCTGCCATAGGAACGATAGGAGAAAATGGGTCATTGAGCATAACTCTTGTGTTTTTCAATACAATTAATTCATTCTTGAGAAATGCAGTTTTCATAGACATTAATGCCGTTTTAGAAAATTAAAAACCAAAGATCGGATCACTATATCCTATAGCTGCCATACAATCGTACGAACAGCTTAAAGTCAACTGGTCTGCAAGGGTATTCCAAGCTTCGGGTACCGAAGCTAGCCTTCCTTTCTTGTTATATATCAAAAGTAGCAAGCGGACCCGGATTGGCCGTGCGATCGTTACAAAGACGAAAACCGAATAGAATGATAAAATGATAGAGCTTAGGCAAAGGGCCGCGTATGAGATGAAGGTAATAGCGAATAGAAAGAACAGAAATAGATAAAGGAAATTTAAGAGAGTCTTAAGACTCTTAAGAGTCTGACTCTGGCCGCATAACCAAACAATGGGATAAGATATGAAATAAATTTTTTAAAATAATAAATAAATTTAATATGCTTAGAATTAGCAATTATTAAAAAATGTGTTATAATTTATTTTATAAATTAAATTATTTATTAAATTTTAATTATTTATTAGAATATTAATTTTAATTTTTAAAATTAAGAAATAATGATAAAATTAGTATATTGTATTGTTTAAATAAATTTAAATGAAAAGTTTAAGTAAAGAATTCGGCAAAAATAATATTCGCCTGTT
This sequence comes from Drosophila setifemur, assembly GCA_021224005.1. Taxonomy (NCBI): domain Eukaryota; kingdom Metazoa; phylum Arthropoda; class Insecta; order Diptera; family Drosophilidae; genus Drosophila; species Drosophila setifemur. The sequence goes on from JAJJHY010007805.1 coordinate 94,482, forward strand.
TAACAAAAACATGTCTTTTTGAATTAAATATAAAGTCTAACCTGCCCACTGAAAATTTTTAAATGGCCGCAGTATTCTGACTGTGCAAAGGTAGCATAATCATTAGTCTTTTAATTGAAGGCTGGAATGAATGGTTGGACGTAATATTAACTGTTTCATTTGAAATTTATATAGAATTTTATTTTTTAGTCAAAAAGCTAAAATTTATTTAAAAGACGAGAAGACCCTATAAATCTTTATATTTTGTTTATTTTAATTATAAAGATTAATTTAATTTTAATAAATTAAAATATTTTATTGGGGTGATATTAAAATTTAAAAAACTTTTAATTTTTAAAAACATTAATTTATGAATTATTGATCCATTAATAATGATTAAAAAATTAAGTTACTTTAGGGATAACAGCGTAATTTTTTTGGAGAGTTCATATCGATAAAAAAGATTGCGACCTCGATGTTGGATTAAGATATAATTTTGGGTGTAGCCGTTCAAATTTTAAGTCTGTTCGACATTTAAATTCTTACATGATCTGAGTTCAAACCGGTGTATGCCAGGTTGGTTTCTATTCTTAAAAAATTATAATATTTTAGTACGAAAGGACCAAATATTAAAATAATTATATTTAATATAAAATAAAACTGTTTTGGCAGATTAGTGCAATAAATTTAGAATTTATTTATGTAATTTTTATTACAAATAGTACTTGTTTTATATAGAATTTATTTTATCATTAATTGGAATTTTATTATTAATTATTTGTGTATAAGTTAATGTAGTTTTTTTAACTTCGTTAGAACGAGAAGTATTAGGATATATTCAAATTCGTAAGGGTTGGTTTAATAGGTATATAAGTTTTAGCTATTTGATTACATCTCTTAAATATACATCATTCTTTTTGATTCATAATGAAATATAATCAATTTTTAATCAAAATTCTTGTTAAATAGAAAATTCTTTATCTTTAAATAAATTATATAATTTTCCAACTAATTTAATTACAATTTTATTAATAAATTATTTATTAATTACACTAATTATTGTTGTAAAAATTACTAAATTATTTAAAGGCCCACTTCGAATAATATCATAATTAATGAACAAACCTTTACGAACTTCACACCCATTATTTAAAACTGCTAATAATGCTTTCGTTGATTTACCAGCCCCAATTAATATTTCAAGATGATGAAATTTTGGTTCATTATTAGGATTATGTTAACTATTCAAATTTTAACTGGATTATTTTTAGCTATACAATATACTGCAGATGTTAATTTAGCATTTAATAGAGTTAAATTAATTAATTATTATGTAAATTATGGTTGATTATTACGAACTTTATATGCTAACGGAGCATCATTTTTTAGACCTTGTACCTAAAGGGTAAAGGGTATATTAAGTTTGTGCAAATGTATGTAACAGGCAGAAGGAGGCGTGGCAGACCCCACAAAGTATATATATTCTTGATCAGCATGACGAGCTGAGTCGATATAGCCATGTCCGTCTGTCCGTCTGTCCGTCCGTTCGTCCGGATGAACACACGGATCTCAGCAACTGTAAGAGCTAGAGGAACCGTATTACCAGTGTAGATTCTCCTAATACTGACGTAATTAGAGTTTATTTTTTTTAAGTCGGCGCCACGCCCACCGCCCCCGCAATTTGTATTTGAATTTTTGCACTGCCCTGCACTGCACAATTTTCAAGCTAAAATTTTTTTAAAAATACAATTAAAAATGCAATTGGCGCATAGATTTCTACCGATCCTGAAAATTTCATCAAGATTGGTTAATTAGAAAGCGCACAAATACATAAAGTTTACAGGCGCTAAACACAAAAAATCTGTTTATTTGCGCAAACAAACGGTAAGTCGCTTGCTTTCGGTGGTTGATTTTTCTCGGAAGTGCCGCTGCAGCTGCGCTGCCACTACCTTCGTACGAGTATACATATGTATGAATGTGCGCCTTCAATAACTTTATACTGTATTAGCTGACGGTTCAAAAAGTTTGGGTTTGTCGAATGGTTACGACGTTCGACTTAAAACGCGAAGATCTTGGGTTCGAATCCCAGACCGGACTCGGTGTGAATATAATATTTTTATTTTTTATTTTTTTGCTTATAACCAAATTTGTACAGGGTCTTTAACAGTCGGGAAACTCGACTGAAACGTTTTTACTTGTATTTATTTGTATTTACTTACATGTGGGACGAGGTATATATTATGGATCTTATTTATTTACACCTACCTGACTTGTAGGACTTATTATTTTATTTTTAGTTATAGGAATGATATGCTTTACCTTGAGGTCAAATATCATTTTGAGGGGCTACAGTAATTACAAACTTATTATCAGCTATTTCATATTTAGGTATAGATTTAGTAGTAGTAGATTTAGTTTGAGGGGGATTTGCAGTTGATAACGCCACTTTAACTCGATTTTTTACTTTTCATTTTATTTTACCTTTTATTGTATTAGCTATAGTAATAATTCATTTATTATTTTTACATCAAACAGGAATTAATAATCCAATTATATGATATTCAAATATTGATAAAACTCCATTTCATCCTTATTTTACATTTAAGGACATTGTAGGATTTGTATTAATAATATTTTTTTTAAATTTCTCTAATACTAATTAGTCCTAATTTATTAAGAGATCCAGATAATTTTATTCCAGCTAATCCTTTAGTTACACCAGCTCATATTCAACCTGAATGATATTTTTTATTCGCATATGCTATTTTACGATCAATTCCTAATAAACTAGGAGGAGTAATTGCATTTGTACTTTCAATCGCAATTTTAATAATCTTACCATTTTATAATTTAAGAAAATTTCGTGGTATTCAATTTTATTCGCTAAATAAAATTTTATTTTGCACTATAGTAGTTACAGTAATTTTATTAACATAAATTGGAGCACGACCAGTTGAAGAACCTTATGTTCTCTTAGGACAAATTTTAACTGTTATTTATTTCTTATATTATTTAATTAATCCATTAATTAACAAATGATGAAAAACTTTATTAAATTAATTAGTTAATGAGCTTGAAAAAGCATATGTTTTGAAAACATAAGATAGAATTTAATTTTCTATTAACTTTACTAAATAATATTATTATAATTAAGAAAATAACAAATTTTTAAAACCAATAAAATATAAAAGATAATTTAAAAAAAATGATAAAAAACATTTTCAAGCTAAATATATTAATTTATCATAACGAGCTCAAATAAAAACAAAAGAAATAAATGTTAATTTAATATAGAAAAACAGATTAAACACATCACAACCTTAAAAAATTACACAAAATAATATTCTCATAAATAAAATTCTTGCATATTCTGCTATAAAAATTAAAGCAAAACCTCCTCTTCTGTATTCTACATTAAATCCAGAAACTAACTCAGATTCACCTTCAGCAAAATCAAAAGGAGTACGATTAGTTTCTGCTAAAGAAATCGTTAATCATACTAAAGCTATAGGGAATAAAATTACTAAAAATCAAATATAAATTTGGTAATAATAAAAAAAATTGTATTATATCTACCAATTAAAAAAAGAAAAGATAATAAAAACAAATCTAAACTAACTTCATTAGAAATAGTTTGAGCAACAGCTCGTAAACCTCCTAATAAAGCATAATTAGAATTAGAAGATCAACTAGCTACTATAACAGTATAAACTCCTAAACTCGTACAACATAAAAAAAATAGTAAACCTAAATTAAAAGAATACAATTTTACAAAAAAAGGCATACATATTCACACAAATAAAGACAAAAATTAAGAAAAAATGGAAGAAATGTAATATCTCAAATAATTAGATAATAAAGGATAAGTTTGTTCTTTTGTAAATAATTTAATCGCATCACAAAAAGTTTGAGGAATACCTATTAAACCAACTTTATTTGGACCCTTACGAATTTGAATATATCCTAATACTTTTCGTTCTAACAAAGTTAAAAAAGCTAAACTAACAAATACACAAATAATTAATAATTTTTTAATCATTATTAATGGATCAATAATTCATAAATTAATGTTTTTAATAATTAAAAGTTTTTTAAATTTTAATATCACCCCAAAAAAATATTTTAGTTTATTAAAATTAAATTAATCTTTATAATTAAAATAAACAAAATATAAAGATTTATAGGGTCTTCTCGTCTTTTAAATAAATTTTAGCTTTTTGACTAAAAAATAAAATTCTATAAAAATTTCAAATGAAACAGTTAATATTACGTCCAACCATTCATTCCAGCCTTCAATTAAAAGACTAATGATTATGATACCTTTGCACAGTCAGAATACTGCGGCCATTTAAAAATTTTCAGTGGGCAGGTTAGACTTTATATTTAATTCAAAAAGACATGTTTTTGTTAAACAGGCGAATATTATTTTTGCCGAATTCTTTACTTAAACTTTTCATTTAAATTTATTTAAACAATACAATATACTAATTTTATCATTATTTCTTAATTTTAAAAATTAAAATTAATATTCTAATAAATAATTAAAATTTAATAAATAATTTAATTTATAAAATAAATTATAACACATTTTTTAATAATTGCTAATTCTAAGCATATATTTATTAAATTTATTTATTATTTTAAAAAATTTATTTCATATCTTATCCCATTGTTTGGTTATGCGGCCAGAGTCAGACTCTTAAGAGTCTTAAGACTCTCTTAAATTTCCTTTATCTATTTCTGTTCTTTCTATTCGCTATTACCTTCATCTCATACGCGGCCCTTTGCCTAAGCTCTATCATTTTTCATCATTCTATTCGGTTTTCGTCTTTGTAACGATCGCACGGCCAATTCGGATCCGCTTGCTAATTTTGATATATAAAAATTATCTCGGTACGATCGCACGGCCAATTTGTTTCCGCTTGCCTACGTCCGATCGATAAATCCCAAATTGTAACCTAAACCTTATTTGGCTACGCAGGGCGTTAAATTAAACTAATATGTGTTTGTGTGTGATTATTGCGGAAATTATAGCCAATGAAAAAGCTCATTGACTCAACACCCATAAAATATTAAAATTGTAAATTATTTAATTTTATAAATAAATAAATAAATTTACAATTTCTAAATTAAATTTATTTCTTAGAAAACTAGATACCTTTAATAACGAATAGGAACGATTGGGAAAAAGTGTCATAAATTCGACATTTTTAAAGATAATTAATTTATTTTTAAGGCAACTCTAAATGACTATTTTACTATATTTTACTAAAAGTATCATCAAAATCGGACCACAATATCCTATAGCTGCCATAGGAACGATTGAAGAAAATGGATCAGTGAGTATAACTCTGCTGTTTTTTAAGACAATTATTTCATTCTTGAGAAATACAATATTTATAGACATTAAAGCCGTTTTAGAAAATGAAAAACCAAAAATCGGATAACTATATCCTATAGCTGCCATACAAAAGATCGAACGGTTTGAGTACAACTGGTCTGCAAGGGTATTCTAAGCTTCGGGAACCGAAGCTAGCCTTCCTTTCTTGTTAATATTGCTATTGCTAAATTTCTTTAATCAATAATATTAATTACTGCAAATAATATTTTATAAATAATATTAAAATAGATATAAATTCACACANTAGAAAATGAAAAACCAAAAATCGGATAACTATATCCTATAGCTGCCATACAAAAGATCGAACGGTTTGAGTACAACTGGTCTGCAAGGGTATTCTAAGCTTAGGGTGCCGAAGCTTGTTTTTATAAAGAAATTATATTTAATAGAATTAAACTATTTCTCAAAGTATCAAAAACTTGTGTGCATCATACACCCAAATATAATATTCTATTATTTTAAAATAAATAAAATATTTTAATTTATAGTCAATTTTAATTTAAAACAAGAAAGGAAGGCTAGCTTCGGTACCCGAAGCTTAGAATACCCTTGCAGGCTAGTTGCTTTTAAACCGTTCCATCGATTGTATGGCAGCTATAGGATATAGTAATCCGATTTTTGGGTTTTTAAATTTCTAAAAGGCTTTACTGTCTATGAAAACTGTTTTTATCAAGAATGAATTAATTGTCTTGAAAAACACCAGAGTTATGCTCGTTGACCCATTTTCTCACATCGTTCCTATGGCAGCTATAGGATGTAGTGGTCCAATTTTGATGAAACTTTCAGGATAAGTTAAATTTCCTAAAAAATAAATAAATTATCTTGAAAAATTGCGAAATTTTGGCACTTTTTCCCAATCGTTCCTATGGCAGCTATGTGATGTAGTGTTCCGATTCCGGCCGTTCCGACTTATATACTAACTGCAACAGATTGAAGGGTCGGTGCAAAGTTTTAGCCTGATAGCTTTAAAACTGAGGGACTAGTTTACATAGCAACCGACAGACGGACAGACAGACGGACAGAC
>JAJJHY010007805.1:101810-171667 GCA_021224005.1 Drosophila setifemur
ATTTCACCAGAAAGTGAGCTCTTGAAAAGAACCCTTTGTGTTCTATTATTCAAGTAACTGCTGATCAATTTTAGTAAGCCTACAGGGAAACCCATTTTGTCAAGCTTTATTAAAAGAAGAGAGTGATTAACGGAGTCGAATGCTTTACTGAAGTCTGTGTAAATGACATCCGTTTGAAAATTTGACTTTAAGCCCTTGATAACAAAGGATGAGAGCTCCAAAAGATTAGTTGTCGTCGAGCGACGTTTCATAAATCCATGTTGGCATGGAGAAATAAAAGAGCTGCATAGGTGTTGCAATTGAGGGGTTAGAAGTTTCTCGAAAAGCTTGGGGATAGCAGACAATTTAGAGATACCTCTGTAATTGCTTGCATCGCCTCGTTTACCTTTTTTATGGATAGGAATAACGTATGATTCCTTCCATATCCGAGGAAACGTTGAGGACTCGAGACACAGACTAAATAACTTAAGAAGAGGCTTTCTCAGGTAATCGGTTCAGTATCTAAGCACGCAGCCTGGTATACCATCCGGTCCTGGCGAAAAAGTTGGCTTAACCCGTTGAAGATCGGTTATAATCGAGCTTTCGTTAATGACGGGACAGAAAATTGCATTTGACCTTGGGAATTCCTGGGAATCCGTATGGTTTAAAATTTTAGCGGCTTCATATGTGGTTTTGAAAAATCTAGCAAAAAGATCGGCAATGGCCTGATCGGTGTTTGCCGATGAGTTTTCAAATGACATAGAGGATGGGTATAGAACAGACTTACGCTTGGTGTTAAGAAAATTATAAAACTTTTTTGGGTCCTGAGTGAAATGGACCTTGCAACGAGCACTGAGCGTTTAGCACGGTGAAATTAGACCGAGCAGTTAAGTACTGAGCATATACCTTACTCGACCCGGTTTCTTTAAATTTAGTGTAAAGTCTATTTTTAATTATTTTTAAATTTTTTAAATGTTTGGTAAACCACGGGGGAGTATCTGAATTAGGTGGATACCGCAGCGGAACACGCGAGTCAAAAAACATATTTAATTTTTTATAAAATAACTCAGCACACTTCACAATGTCGGTGCATGAATAGAGGTCGGACCAATCATAGCCGGCTATAAGAGAGTCTTAAATCAGTATTCCGAAGGCATCTGGTACGCGGGGCTTTCCTATTCGATTTGAAAACCTTGATTTCCACATTGTCGACCGTCATCTCGAAAGTGGGATGATAGTGATCTTCAGGTTGTGTTAGAGGGGAGGTTGTTGACAGAATCACGCTGTCCGGGTCTGGTACAAAACACATATCCAGTATGCGGAAAAAAAGAGTTTCGCACATGGTTAATTTGCGACAATGACAGTTCAAGCAGGCCAACAATAAGGTCATGTTGCGCCATCGGCACTACAGAGTTAGACTTTGTATCGTCAGACCAATTGACTTCTGGTATATTAAAATCACCAAGAACAATCAACTGATCCCTGTCGGCAAGCAAGTTGGAAACGGATTGGATAGCAGATAAGTGCTTCCAATACTTGAATAACTCAGAAGAAGGCGGAATATATGAACAGGTAATAAATAGAGTGTTACCTGAGAAAGTTACTTTAACGCAAATGAATTCGATATCACCGAATTTTTGAAGGCATATCTCTTCCGCCGGGATTTTTGAGTCAACCGCAAGTAATGCTCCACCACCCCGCCGGGAAGGATGATCAATTGTAAATATTGTGTACTAGCCTGGAAAAACCTCGGAACTAAGAATGTCGGTTTTTAACCAGGTTTCAGTAAACACAATCACCTGTGAACCAAATGAAAAACTATCAGAATACAATTTAGTAAGCTTACTTTGTAGGCCTCATGTAGTCTGATAGGATATAAGGAAAGAGAAGGCTAGTTTTTTGGATTCACAGCAGATGCAGTTGGCTGGGGAAGTTTAATGGCAATTGGCCTTTTTTTGTTTTTATTTCTTTTTCTAGCTTGGTGTTCTTGGACTATAATATGCTCTGGCCAGAAACCGGGAGAGCAAAAACTTTCGAAGAACTCCATTGGGACACTTATCTTAAAAGATGCAATGTCCCTAGCATAGGAAAAGTTGTATTTTTCTACCTTTACCTCGGCTATCGTTTTGCTTCGTATAAAAGCAGCGACGTCAGTCGCAGAAAGGTCAGGGGCAAGCCGAGATACAAATATTTGTTTTTTGGGTGGGATTACCGTTAGGGATTTTGGTTCTGCAGGTTTCACACTATCGGTACCAAGTTGAGCCGGTAGTTCGGACCTTAGTTGCCTCGCCGGAGTGGGTATATTGGGGACTGGGATGGTTTGTAATTGCTGATTTTTTGGGATTTGTCCTGGCTCTGGGATGGACTGTGGCTGTGGTCCTACCAGACTGGCACATTCGGAAACCGAATCTTTGAAAGCAAATGTGACCGATGCTAGTGCGGTGTCTTCCGTCCTCGGCTGTTTTGCCATCAATCGTTGCTCCGCCGCCCGAGATTGTGTGGTAGTGGCCACGGGTTCACCAGAAGCGGTTTTTTTGCGCTTCGGAGACTCATTTAACAGCTGAAGGCTGTTAAATTGAGCGTCGAGCGCCGTCATTTGGTCATGGATTTGTTTAAAACCAATAACCAAATTTTTTGCCGCATGAACGATTTTATTTCGTTCTCAATCTCGCGGCAGGCTTCGTAACAATAATACACCCACCCGAATGCTTTACGCGAATTTTAACACACTTTTCAGCACTTCATTCCAGAAATTAAACTTGTAATTACGTTTTGAACGGGAGCACAGCGAAAACACGTCCGTCGTTAATCCATTCAAGCGCGTCACTGAAAGAAAACAGAGGTGGCAAGTAGAGAATCGGATCCCTCCGCACTTATTTAACGTGGCACATTCCACACTGAAGGGATTATTACCATGGCATTCGCATGCCTCCACTAAGTGAAAACATAATGCATGTGTCTGGATTAAACGCCAGCCAACCGCCTCAGAGTATAAGCTGTAGCTATATACATAGTAACTAGTCCGATACAAATTCGAGTGCACGTCTGCCGGAATTGCACTCCCCCTTTGCGAGGAGCGAGATCTATCTAACATCTCTTGTTCTAATGGTCACAGCGCCAGGTTGTGTAACGCAACTCCACGTCCTACCCAAAGGTTCTAACCGCGATTTGGGTGTCAACCACAGCCACCACGACACTCCCACTAGGGGGCCAACGTCAATGAGCAGTCTTTTACCTTCTCAACCCGTGGTACCGAATTTACAGTCTCGGTGGGCCTCACCCCTTTAGCTCCGACAAGTTCGGATGGGGCACCCATACCATATCAGTCGCCTTTCACGACAAGCTATGGGTGGCTGTGACAATATACTAGGCCGCTTGCCACACGGACAAAGGGTGAGCACCTGCCACTAAGGCTCAATCTCACACGGTATTAATTTATGCGTCAATCAACGCCCCCTTGGAACATTGTTCTGCGGGATACCAAATAAAGGCCAATCTGTTTGGTCTTGACTTACTCCTTGGTTAGGAGGGAGGCCTATCTAAAACCTCTTCCGATCTGTGGGTCACGGCACCCGGTTGTAAAGCACAACTCTACGCCGAACCTAAGCTCTGTCCGCATTTGGGCGCTAACCACAGCCACCACGTTACCTTCCGAAGGGCCGCACCATAGCCAGGACGGATCCAGGTTCCGCGGGCTCTGGCTCCCGTGGTACCAGATTATAAGCCTCCGGTCAGGCCTCGTGTCTCGAAGAACACTACCAAGTTTGACTCCGAAACAGTCCGGAATTGGTTACCCAAAATAGCATAGCTGCAAGGAAAACATGCAAGTTAGCCGATCCAACTTACAGGTGGTACAGTAAACGCCATGCTCATGGACAAGGAGCGGTGTTACCAGAAACCTCTGGTCAGGTTGGTTAATCAAAGAAACACTACCAGTTTTAGTTACCATGAAGCCAGGGGACTGGTGGCCCCTTAAAAGCAACGCAAAGCTCACGGGACATATCCAAACACATATTTACGCTCCCTCGAAGCACTCAAGCATTCACCATTTCATACCCCACAGACATGGTCAAACACCAACTCATACTACAAACACATGCACACTAGCTTCCTCAAACAAATGCCAGGCAACGTCTGGAAAATGCAGCCCTCGCAAACTCATTCAACCTAATAACCCTATCACTAGTGGAGAGCACTGAACTTACGTCAAACCATCCTCTATCCTGCCTCACACCCATCGCCAACAGATCCCGAAGATCATCATACAACGGACACTCACAAAGAACCTGCATCCAAGTCTACTCATCGGTGCCGCACTGGCAGCCTGGACCATCAGTCAGGCGTCTCAAATGCAAGAATGCATTGAGGGAGCCATGACCGCTCAAAAAAAGCCCGGGTCTAAGGTTAAAACCAAAGTCCGGCCGATCGAGAACAAACGAGACCTCGGAGATGAATCTGTGAGTGACCCGTCCATTCACACTCGCATCCCATCTGACCGGCCAGTCAGTTAAGACACACTCTTTCAACAAATCCTTACATTCACTAATCCCAAAACTCTTCACATTTCTATCAAACAACCAATCATTCTGTGACAACGGCAACCCCTTCTTAATCCTGTAAAGAACGGCCCTACCCCGAACTTCCAAGTCAAGAGGGGCAGCCCCAAGCAACACTTGCTATGCCTCCGTAGAGACAATGCGACACACAGGCAAACATCCTACCAACATCGCTCTCTGGCAAGCCATCACTTTCTTTCTGCCTGTAACAGTCGAGACTGCATCGCACCACACAGACGACCCGTATGTTGCACATGCAACAAACAGGCCGTCGTAGATAATACGAACAGCTTTTCTGGTCAGGCCCCATTCATTCCGCAAAATACGGCGCACTTGCCCAACCACACCGACAAGCCGGTCTTTGACACTGGCGAAATGAGGTGTGAAACACAACCTCTCACCAAAGGTTATGCCGAGATATTTCATCTATGTTGCATACCTTAAGCTGGCGCCGTCCAGTCTGACAGATGGATGTCGACTAGATGACAATCTGTCCTTAAGCAGCATTGACACCGTCTTGTCTATTGCCAAGCCAACGCCGACACTGTCGCCCCACTCGCGAACAATGCGCAAGCACTCCCCAGCACTTTCCTCGATCTCTAGACGTGACCGTTCTTCAACCATGATGAGCAAATCATCAGCATACGCACCTGTTCCAGCTGCCTCAACAAGGGGTCCATCATATGGTTCCAAATAAATTGACCACAGACGGTGCCCTTAGGACAACCACGAACCACATCCCTCCATACACTATCACACTTCCCTACAACACACGCTCGCCTGCCAGAGAAATAACTCTTCCAGAGAGCTAAGTCTCGGCACCCACACTCTACCAATCTCTGAATCACACTGGCCCAACTCAAATATTCGAACGCCTTCAGGATCCGCGGATTGCTCCGGATCCTGTCGGGTGACTTCAGGAGCACAAACACCCTTGCACACTTACGCACTGGGGAACGAACCTGCGTTAACACACTTTTCAAGAAACCCAGTCATATAATCCGGAATGGATTTCCAGACACTCTTTTATACATCGCCAGTAAATCCATCCAGACCAGGGGACTTTCTCGGGGGCAACCTCGAAAAAGTCCACTTTAATTCACTCACCAAGAGTGGTTCGGCTGCATCCAATGCACTAGGCAGTGGACCCTCCCGATCCTCCCCTGTGAAAAATTCACTAATCAAAACTTCCACACAATCCTTCCAAGCCGTTAGCATAGAGCCTCCGACTTGTAAGGCACACACATTTGTTTCCCTATCTCTACCTCGCATTACTTTATAGACACGACCCCAAGGGTCATCCCTATTGCGCTCCAGGAAAGAACGCCACTCATCCTCTTTCACACTTACAAGCCTTTGCTTTGCGACTCTAAGCTCGCCCGCGCCCTCCACATTGGCCGCCCTGGCTCTTTGGAATTGCTTCCTCAGAGACCTGAGAGACCTGCGCTCCGCGGTTAGTTCAGCCGTCCACCACTTCACACGCTTTCGATTCACCTAACGGTGTCTCTCAAACATGCGATCATTCGCAGAAGTCACATCTATGACGCTTTTCCCCATTGGGCCATCGAGTGTGTACCACTCACTGGGTACATTCACGACCTGAACATCTTGGGACATGGCCCACTCGGTTAGCGTCTCACCCCGAGTGTAATTAAAATATCCAGGCGAATGCCTGGACGCATTCGCATCAATACCAAGGATTACCGGATCGCTACTCGCTAGTAGTAGCACCGCATCCATGTACAAAATGTACGGCTCAAGGGGCTCCCCATACTTGCAATATGCACACACAAAGAAAACCCTGCCAAAACTGCCACTTACACTGACACATACACCTCAGTTTGTAGAGTTCACCAAGGTGCACTCCAAGCCGGGGTCATTCACAACTACTGCGGCGTGGCACCTGCTGTCAGGGAACACCCACATTGCTGCGGGCAGACCCCGCACACAACCATTGGTTGCATACGGTTCCTGAAGCAGAATCACACCACAGCCTCTTTCACCTATAATTTGTCCCACATCACACATGGCTGCAAACGCACTCTGTCAATTCATCTGAAGAATGCGACTAGACATTAATGTCTAGCCGCCATCCAAGCCACCATGGCACTGTACACTGGGCAAGCCGCGGACATTATCAGATGTCCCGATGGTCTGCCCTTAAACGCACAGTTCCGGCAATTTAGCGCGTTAACGCATTTGCCGGAGCGGTGTCCCGCCTGTCCACACCGACGACAAACGTCGCTCGGGGGCCTGCACTCTGCGACCCTGTGGTCGAAACCGAGGCAACGGAAACACCTTACCACGGGGTCGAAGCTCCTAACTCTGAACGAGAACCACTTAATGTAACAGCGCTCGACATCAAAAAGGGACTGCATGGCACTAGCAGTACCCTCCAGAACACTACGGGCTGCGGGTCTTATCTCCCCTGGACTGAGGCTATCCTCAGCCCGCAATTTGCCGGACTTCCGCCTCCTGGCCTTCGGAGACATCGAGCTGAGTGCCTCTTCCGACGAGCTCGACGAGCAGCTACCACTCCTCATCGAGCTCTCATCGGCGTCCTCAGCAACGCTCACCTCCTCCTCAGGCCCTTCGCCCACCAGGGTCTTCTTTTTCGGCAGCATGGCCAGCCCTGAAGTACCCCCTCAGAACTCACCTGTAACTATTGCGCACTCGCGAACTACACCGAAGCTTTTTCAGCACAAAAGTTACCTCTACCGGCGAACTTCGAGTTCGCACCATTTGGCGGAGCTTTCGCGAAGCTCATAAAGCGACCTCTATCGGCGAACACCTCGAAAAGCTGACCAACAGCTGACAAGCTTTCACAGCTTTTCAGCAGTGACAACACGTGCTTCAGTTTAAGGAAAATTACAAATTTAAATGTGCAATTTAACAATAAACCAATGCACCGAATCACTCGCGATTAGTCACAACCGATAATAAAGCACTCAGCTTCACTTTAAACACCGCGCTGCCAATTTATTTGGCCAAAAAACTATGTTTTCAAAAATGAACAATGGAGCGTTAGAAAAACACGTCTGCCCTCCACGTCTTCTGAAACGCAACCGGACAGAGGGGTCAAGTAGAGAATCGGAGCCCTCCGAACTTATTTAACGTGGCACATTCCACACTGAAGGGATTATTACCATGGCATTCGCATGCCTCCACTAAGTGAATACATAATGTATGTGTCTGGATTAAGCGCCAGCCAACCGCCTCAGAATAGAAGCTATAGCTATAGCTATAGCAACTAGTCCGATACAAATTTGAGTGCACGTCTGCCGGAAGTGCACTCCCATTTTGTGAGGAGCGAGATCTATCTAACATCTCTTGTTCTAATGGTCACAGCGCCAGGTTGTGTAACGCAACTCCACGTCGAACCCAAAGGTTCTAACCGCGATTTGGGTGTCAACCACAGCCACCACGACACTCCCACTAGGGGGCCAACCTCAATGAGCAGTCTTGAACCTGCTCAACCCGTGGTACCGAATTTACAGGCTCGGTGGGCCTGACCCATTTAGCTCCGACAAGCTCGGATGGGGCACCCATACAATATAAGTCGCCTTTTACGACAAGCTATGAGTGGCTGTGGCAATATTCTAGGCTGCTTGCCACATGGCAAGGTAGGGGACTATTGGTCCCTTCTCCTGCTGAACGCCATTTCCGCAAACTCCATAAGCAGCCTGGTCCTACCCACGTCCTCCAGAATTCTTCCAAACGTCCAGATTTCACCAACACGCTGCACACCTAGTCCATCGAGGTCTCGCAAGTCTGCATAGAGGGGACAAGCACATAGCATGTGCTCCCAATCCTCGTTTGGATCACCGCATGAGCATGCGACAGTATCGCTAAGGGCTCTCCTATACAGAAATGCGTTGAACGACCCATGCCCTGTCAGCAAGAACCCTGTACGCATCGGGAATCCATAGTTTGGATTCCGATATACGAGGCTAACGTCCGGAATGAACTCGTAAGTGACCCGCCCGGGTGCACCAACGTCATTCCATCGGTTCTGCCACTCGCGCAGTAAGCACTCATCTATTCGCACCATTCGTTGCTGCCAGCTCAGATCCGCGAGATCTTCGCCGTAGAGCCAGTCGTTCTCCTCCAATGGGTATCCACGCTTAAGCTTGTATTTGACTGATATTTGCATAGCAGCCAAATCAAGCGGGGGAGCTCCAGCAAGCACCTGCAGCGCCATAGTGGACACTGTTTGGCAGACCGGAAGGCCTGCTAACAGTATTAACCTTTAGTGGGCAATAAGTCGCCTCCTGGCCACTATTTGCCTTGCCGTAATGGCATACCACACCGAGGCACCAAATAGCGCACAAGGCACCATGAGTCCAGCATATATGGTCCGCCTGGCTCGAGGACTGAATCCCCAGTAAGCTCGAAGCACACGCGCCAATGAACGACTCCAGTCATCCGCTCTCGAAGCGAGGCGACGTGCATGAGGAAACTCATGCGCTCACTGACTGTGATGCCAAGGTACCGGCAGCTGCTGACATATGGTAAGTTTGCTCCTGAACGCGCTAGGGCACCCTTTAGCAGCATGATCACCGTCTTGCTGGTGGAAACGGCGACGCCAATTTCCACCCCCCACGTTTCTACGGTGACATTAGTTGCGCTCCTTTTCCTTCTATGAGAAGCAGCAGATCATCCGCGTATGCGCTGAAAGTACAGTACGTCTCGAGGCGCCGTAGCAGTACATCCATCAGTAGATCCCAAATAAATGGGCCACTGATTGACCCCTGCGGGCAACCTCTAGTTACTGGAACATTGACTGTCCCAGCACTGCTTCGGATCACTGCGCTTCGTCCGGAGAAAAAGCTTTGCCATAAGCGCATTTCTCGGCATCCCAAGTCGGCTAATCGGCGCAGTGCAGCACTCCATTCGACGTTGTCAAAGGCCCCCTTGAAGTCCACAAGGATACCGAGCACGTATCGCGCCGAGCTGGCGGCGACACTGCTCTTCACGTGTCTCCAAGCGTCCTCCACACAACGCCCTTGGCGAAATCCAAACTGCGATCTGCAGCCTTCCTGAAGAACTTATCTTACACGATCAACCATGATCGTGGCAGGAGGCATATCCCGCGGTATGAAGCGGGCTCGCTTCTATCCTTGTCGGGACCCTTGAGCAGCGCCATAACTCGTGGGCACTTCCACTCACTGGGAAAATACCCCGACCGGATACACCGGGAATAAAGCCCCATTACATGCTGAGGAATGGCACGCCATACTGCCTTGCAGATTGCGTCATTGATACCGTCCATGCCGGGAGAGCGATTGCTCTTCAACCTGGCGACACAAGTATTAACCTCGACTTCTTCGAGGTCCGGTGGGACTTCCTCCGTGATGGCATTCGGTGCGTCGGACTCCGCAACTGGGAAAAGTTACGGAGGAGCACTCACGCACAGTCACCCCAATCGGTGACCAGCACGCCATTTACGCGGAGGCACCCAATCTCCGTGTACGTTTTGCGGCCTTAGCCAGCTATCCTCATTCGCCTTTACGATAAGTTTCTTGTAGTCGGCTGAGGTACGCCTCAGCTCAACCACAATCAACTCAGCGTTGTCGACATCGCCTCGACGTCGGGCATCCTGGAGTCGGCGCCGAAGTCTCCTGACTTCGCGGCGCACAGAGCTAAGGTTGGCGGACCACCAACCTGCTCTCCTCCTTGGCGATCTCGACGTCCTTCTATCCAGCACATTATCGCACACAATGTGTACTATCCTGCACAAGGTAGAGATATGGTGGTCCAACGGCAACTGCGAGAAGTGTTCCGGAAGTTCGGTAGACCGCCTAACCATCTCCTCTTCGAACAACCGCCAACGTGCATTGGAGAAGTTCCAGGACGGCACAGGAGCTATGCTCTAAACTGTGCTTATGGTGGTTGGTGTGGCCGCAACAGTAATCATGTTGTGGTCACTCAACTCCCACACGTCCACTCTCCGCTCGTATGTGGACCACATAGATGCTGCATCATTGACGATCGTCACGTCGATATCGCTGTGCGCTCTGAGGTTATCGAACGTGAACACCTCGCTTGGCTGGTTTAGGGCAACAGCTCCTTTCTCCAGCATCCATTCGGACAGCAGCTCACCCCGATTGTAGTTAGCTCGCCCCTCGGCATGCCGAGAGAGCCTGCTAAGCCACATGGGGGATACTGCATTCGCGTCGAGTCCCAGGATTGCGGGGGTTCTGCTGGCCTGCAGCAGGACCGCATCCATGTACCTGAGGTACATGGTCGGTGTCGAATTGGCAGTATGCTGAGCTACGATGGCTGCCTCCCCTCGCCGATCGCCGAAGAGCCTCATCAACCGGACTCCGAGCTCGATGGTAGCTGCTCGGCCTCGGCCACAGTTTGCCTGGATGAAGCAAAACATTAATGTCTAGCATTCACCCTCGCTTGCACTGCCGCATACACAGGGCAGCCAGTGGACAGCATATGATGCCCCGAAGCGTAGTCCTTGAATCGGCAATTTCGACAGTCCACCGGATTAGTGCAGCCTCGCGCACTGTGACCGGTCTGACCACACTGCCGGCAAACGTTGTCCTTGTATCGGCATTGGGCTACCTTGTGGTCAAATCCGACGCACCTATGGCATGCATAAGTGCGTACCAGCGCTCGGCAGTTATAGGCGAACCATCCAATGTACGCCTTTCCGCCATCAAGGACATCGGGAGCTGTGGGGTCGACGTTCAGCGTCACATTGACCGTAGGACCATCTGTTACGGACCAAATGTTCTCCAAATGGACGGCTTTCGAGAAGGCAGCAAGGTCCATGTGCTCCGCAAAATTGTTTTTATACAGCTCCTGCATAAAGTCGTCCGGTATGGTCGCAGTGTCAACATTGCTCACTACTACCTTCGGTCGCTGCGCTGGGCTCGGTTTGACCTCCAGGCCAATTTCACCGAACCTCTTATTCGCAACGACCTTGCGAATTTCACCTGATGAGGGGGTGCGGATGATGGCACCACCACGCGCAAGCCCTCTCACCTCATGCAGGCGGCCCCCAAGCGAAGGGGCAATCTCCTTGCGCACCCTTTCGGCAACCTCCTTGCCCGACATATTCGGGTCCTTGCTCACCACTACAGCCGACCACGTTTCCCGTGGTTTTCGCGGCGCGGGCACAGGAGCAGCAAGAGGAGCCGGCAGGCTGGAATATGCAGTTGCATACGCGGCGGGTGGCAAAGCGACCACAGCTGGCGCAATAGCGTGCACATAGAGGCACATCGTCATGGCGACAGCCTGCTCCGGGGTCAGCTGTATTTTTATTGTTTCTGCAACAAAAATCTCACGTATGTGGGCTAGCTCGTCAGCAATATCTTTAGCTGAATTGGCAACGGGAGGTGGGACGGGGGTAGCAGTAGCAGCAGTGTCAGCAGCAGCAGCAGCGGCGGCAGCAGCGGCAGCAGCGGCAGCAGCAGCCGACGTACTCGCAACAACAGGGGCAGCGGTGGCGGCAGAATCAACTGCGGCAGGGGCGACGAAGGTACCCTCGAGAGAGGAGAGCTAGGTCTCCTCCAATACTCCAATTGGCGCCGGCAACCCCTTCTCGTCGTTGACCGCCATCAGCTTTGCCTGCGTTGGCGCCGAGGTGGTCGTCGCTCTAGAAGGCCGTCCTCTACGACGCCCTCTAGCCTTTTCGGCCACACTGCTTCCACGACTGCTTGCCGAGAGCTCACTCTCGTACAAGCTCATGCTCACGCCCTCCATCGGGAGTAATTTGCAACTTAAGTTGCTACTATTTGTTGCGTACTTTTAGGCTGCGTACTTACCAGTTTAATCGTCTTCTAGGCTGAACAGCTGGGCTGAGCTTACTCACCAAAGCTAAAGCTAAAATGAGCTTGCTCACCAATAGCTCGAAAGCTAAAATGAGCTTACTCGCAAGAGCTTAAAAGCTTTACTGAGCGTACTCACCACAGTTGGGGTGATATGCTTATTCACCACTACCAAGACACTAATACTAACTCACGCGATGGAAAATTTCCAAGCACGTGGTTAGCACCGATAATTGCACCAACAAATTCACGAGCGCTTTACGCGATTTTTGATACACTTTTCATCATTTAATTCAACGAATTTAGCTTACAATGACGTTTTACACGGGAGCACAGCGAAACACGTTCGTCGTAATCCATTCATGCGCGTCACTGAGGGGACAAGTAGAGAATCGGATCCCTCGGAACTTATTTAAAGTTCCACATTCCACACTGAATTGATTATTACCATGGAATTCGCATGCATCCACAAGTGAATACATAATGCATGTGTCTGGATTAAGCACCAGCCAATCGCCTCAGAATAGAAGCTATAGCTATGTACATAGCAACTAGTCCGATACAAATTTGAGTGCACGTCTGCCGGAAGTGCACTCCCCCTTTGTGAGGAGCGAGATCTATCTAACATCTCTTCTGTTCTGATGGTCACAGCGCCAGGTTGTGTAACGCAACTCCACGTCGAACCCAAAGGTTCTACCCGCGATTTGGGTGTCAACCACAGCCACCACGACACTCCCACTAGGGGGCCAACCTCAATGAGCAGTCTTGAACCTGCTCAACCCGTGGTACCGAATTTACAGGCTCGGTGGGCCTGACCCATTTAGCTCCGACAAGCTCGGATGGGGCACCCATACAATATAAGTCGCCTTTTACGACAAGCTATGAGTGGCTGTGGCAATATTCTAGGCTGCTTGCCACATGGCAAGGTAGGGGACTATTGGTCCCTTCTCCTGCTGAACGCCATTTCCGCAAACTCCATAAGCAGCCTGGTCCTACCCACGTCCTCCAGAATTCTTCCAAACGTCCAGATTTCACCAACACGCTGCACACCTAGTCCATCGAGGTCTCGCAAGTCTGCATAGAGGGGACAAGCACATAGCATGTGCTCCCAATCCTCGTTTGGATCACCGCATGAGCATGCGACAGTATCGCTAAGGGCTCTCCTATACAGAAATGCGTTGAACGACCCATGCCCTGTCAGCAAGAACCCATATCCATAGTTTGGATTCCGATAAGCGAGGCTAACGTCCGGAATGAACTCGTAAGTGACCCGCCCGGGTGCACCAACGTCATTCCATCGGTTCTGCCACTCACGCAGTAAGCACTCGTCTATCCGCACCATTCGTTGCTGCCAGCTCAGATCCGCGAGATCTTCGCCGTAGAGCCAGTCGTTCTCCTCCAATGGGTATCCACGCTTAAGCTTGTATTTGACTGATATTTTCATAGCAGCCAAATCAAGCGGGGGAGCTCCAGCAAGCACCTGCAGCGCCATAGTGGACACTGTTCGGCAGGCCGGAAGGCCTCCTAACAGGATTAACCTTTGGCGGGCAATAAGTCGCCTCCTGGCCACCATTTGCCTTGCCGTAATGGCATACCACACCGAGGCACCAAATAGCGCACAAGGCACCATGAGTCCAGCATATATGGTCCGCCTGGCTCGAGGACTGAATCCCCAGTAAGCTCGAAGCACACGCGCCAATGAACGACTCCAGTCATCCGATCTCGAAGCGAGGCGACGTGCATGAGGAAACTCATGCGCTCACTGACTGTGATGCCAAGGTACCGGCAGCTGCTGACATATGGCAAGTTTGCTACTGCAAACCTTACCAAAGGGGTACGCGCTAGGGCACCCTTTAGCAACATGATGACCGTCTTTCTGGTGGAAACGGCGACGCCAATTTCCACCCCCCACGTTTCTACGGTGGACATTAGTTGCGCTCCTTTTCCTTCTATGAGAAGCAGCAGATCATCCGCGTATGCGCTGAAAGCACAGTACGTCTCGAGGCGCCGTAGCAGTACATCCATCAATAGATCCCAAATAAATGGGCCACTGATTGACCCCTGCGGGCAACCTCTAGTTACTGGAACATTGACTGTCTCAGCACTGCTTCGGATCACTGCGCTTCGTCCGGAGAAAAAGCTTTGCCATAAGCGCATTTCTCGGCATCCCAAGTCGGCTAATCGGCGCAGTGCAGCACTCCATTCGACGTTGTCAAAGGCCCCCTTGAAGTCCACAAGGATACCGAGCACGTATCGCGCCGAGCTGGCGGCAACACTGCTCTTCACGTGTCTCCAAGCGTCCTCCACACAACGCCCTTGGCGAAATCCAAACTGCGATCTGCAGCCTTCCTGAAGAACTTATCTTACACGATCACCCATGATTGCCTCAAGCACCTTGCCAAAGACAGGCAGGAGGCATATCCCGCGGTATGAAGCGGGCTCGCTTCTATCCTTGTCGGGACCCTTGAGCAGCGCCACGAATCGTGGGCACTTCCACTCACTGAGAAAATACCCCGACCGGATACACCCCATTACATGCTGAGGAATGGCACGCCATACTGCCTTGCAGATTGCGTCATTGATACCGTCCATGCCGGGAGAGCGATTGCTCTTCAACCTGGCGACACAAGTATTCACTTCGACATCTTCGAGGTCCGGTGGGACTTCCTCCGTGATGGCACTCGGTGCGTCGGACTCCGCAACTGGGAAAAGTTACGGAGGAGCACTCGCGCACAGTCACCCCAATCGGTGACCAGCTCGCCATTTACGCGGAGGCACCCAATCTCCGTGCACGTTTTGCGGCTTTAGCAAATCCTGTAAACGCGCCCCCATGGATCGTGAACGTTTTCTCCCACGACGCGTCGCCAGCTATCCTCATTCGCCTTTACGATAAGTTTCTTGTAGTCGGCTCTGGTTCGCCTCAGCTCAACCACAATCAACTCAGCGTTGTCGACATCGCCCCGACGTCGGGCATCCTGGAGTCGGCGCTGAAGTCTCCTGACTTCGCGGCGCACAGAGCTAAGGTTGGCGGTCCACCAACCTGCTCTCCTCCTTGGCGATCTCGACGTCCTTCTACCCAGCACATTATCGCACACAATGTGTACCATCCTGCACAAGGTAGGGACTTGCTGGTCCAACGGCAACTGCTAGAAGTCTTCCGGAAGTTCGGTAGACCGCCTAACCATCTCCTCTTCGAACAACCGCCAACGTGCATTGGAGAAGTTCCAGGACGGCACAGGAGCTATGCTCTCAACTGTGCTTTTGGTGGTTGGTGTGGCCGCAACAGTAATCATGTTGTGGTCACTCAACTCCCACACGTCCACTCTCCGCTCGTATGTGGACCACATAGATGCTGCATCATTGACGATCGTCACGTCGATATCGCTGTGCGCTCTGAGGTTATCGAACATGAACACCTCGCTTGGCTGGTTTAGGGCCACAGCTCCTTTCTCCAGCATCCATTCGGACAGCAGCTCACCCCGATTGTAGTTAGCTCGCCCCTCGGCATGCCGAGAGAGCCTGCTAAGCCACATGGGGGATACTGCATCGAGTCCCAGGCTTGCGGGGGTTCTGCTGGCCTGCAGCAGGACCGCATCCATGTACCTGAGGTACATGGTCGGTGTAGAATTGGCAGTATGCTGAGCAGAGAAAAATTGAGTCAAAATTTCACTTAATGCTCAAGCATACGCCGAAGTCAGTAGTTAGGGGGTCCACCAGCATGCATCTTGGTAATTCACTACGATGGCTGCCTTCCCTCGCCGATCGGCGAAGAGCCTCATCCCTTCAGTCAGCAAGTCCATCCTCTCATCGCCTAGGTATGGCTCATGCAAGAGTGCGAACAAATGTCCGGACTCTCGCAACCGGACTCCGAGCTCGATGGTAGCTGCTCGGCCTCGGCCACAGTTTGCCTGGATGAAGCAAAACATTAATGTCTAGCATTCACCCTCGCTAGCACTGCCGCATACGCAGGGCAGCCAGGGGACAGCATATGATGCCCCGAAGCGTAGTCCTTGAATCGGCAATTTCGACAGTCCACCGGATTAGTGCAGCCTCGCGCACTGTGACCGGTCTGACCACACTGCCGGCAATCGTTGTCCTTGTAGCATTGGGCTACCTTGTGGTCAAATCCGACGCACCCATGGCATGCATAAGTGCGTACCAGCGCTCGGCAGTTATAGGCGAACCATCCGATGTACGCCTTTCCGCCATCAAGGACATCGAGAGCCGTGGGGTCGACGTTCAGCGTCACATTTGCCGTAGGACCATCTGTTACGGACCAAATGTTCTCCAAATGGACGGCTTTCGAGAAGGCAGCAAGGTCCATGTGCTCCGCAAAATTGTTTTTATACAGCTCCTGCATAAAGTCGTCCGGTATGGTCGCAGTGTCAACATTGCTCACTACTACCTTCGGTCGCTACGCTGGGCTCGGTTTGACCTTAAGGCCAATTTCACCGAACTTCTTATTCGCAACGACCTTGCGAATTTCAACTGATGAGGGGGTGCGGATGATGGCACCACCACCCGCAAGCCCTCTCACCTCATGCAGGCCGACCCCAAGCGCACCCTTTCGGCAACCTCCTTGCCCGACATATTCGGGTCCTTGGTCACCACTACAGCCGACCACGTTTCGATATGCAGTTGCATACGCGGCGGGTGGCAAGGCGACCACAGCTGGCGCAATAGCGTGCACTGACAGCCTAGCAACAATACCCTCGTACTTGTTGAGGCACATCGTCATGGCGACAGCCTGCTCCGGGGTCAGCTGTATTTTTATTGTTTCTGCAACAAAAATCTCACGTATGTGGGCTAGCTCGTCAGCAATAGCTTCAGCTGAATTTTCAACGGGAGGTGGGACGGGGGTAGCAGTAGCAGCAGTGTCAGCAGCAGCAGCAGCGGCGGCAGCAGTGGCAGCAGCAGCCGACGTACTCGCAACAACAGGGGCAGCGGTGGCGGCAGAACCAACTGCGGCAGGGGCGACGAAGGTACCCTCGAGAGAGGAGAGCTCGGTCTCCTCCAATACTCCAATTGGCGCCGGCAACCCCTTCTCGTCGTTGACCGCCATCAGCACACTCTCGGACAAGCTCATGCTCACGCCCTCCATCGGGAGTAATTTGCAACTTAAGTTGCTACTATTTGTTGCGTACTTTTAGGCTGCGTACTTACCAGTTTAATCGTCTTCTAGGCTGAACAGCTGGGCTGAGCTTACTCACCAAAGCTAAAGCTAAAATGAGCTTGCTCACCAATAGCTCGAAAGCTAAAATGAGCTTACTCGCAAAAGCTTAAAAGCTTTACTAAGCTTACTCACCACAGTTGGGGTGATATGCTTATTCACCACTACCAAGACACTAATACTAACTCACGCGATGGAAAATTTCCAAGCACGTGGTTAGCACCGAAATTCCGAAAACGCGTTTTTCGCCAAGAAAAGCGAGTTTTTCCGCACGGAAAATTGCACCAACAAATTCACGAGCGCTTTACGCGATTTTTGATACACTTCATCATTTAATTCAACGAATTTAGCTTACAATAACGTTTTACACGGGAGCACAGCGAAAACACGTCCGTCGTAATCCATTCATGCGCGTCACTGAGGGGACAAGTAGAGAATCGGATCCCTCCGAACTTATTTAAAGTGGCACATTCCACACTGAATTGATTATTACCATGGAATTCGCATGCATCCACAAGTGAATACATAATGCATGTGTCTGGATTAAGCGCCAGCCAACCGCCTCAGAATAGAAGCTATAGCTATGTACATAGCAACTAGTCCGATACAAATTTGAGTGCACGTCTGCCGGAAGTGCACTCCCCCTTTGTGAGGAGCGAGATCTATCTAACATCTCTTCTGTTCTAATGGTCACAGCGCCAGGTTGTGTAACGCAACTCCACGTCGAACCCAAAGGTTCTACCCGCGATTTGGGTGTCAACCACAGCCACCACGACACTCCCACTAGGGGAGTGTTGAACCTGCTCAACCCGTGGTACCGAATTTACAGGCTTGGTGGGCCTGACCCCTTTAGCTCCGACAAGCTCGGATGGGGCACCCATACCATATAAGTCGCCTTTTACGACAACCTATGAGTGGCTGTGGCAATATTCTAGGCCGCTTGCCACACGGCAAGGTAGGGGACTATTGGTCCCTTCTCCTGCTGAACGCCTTCTCCGCAAACTCCATAAGCAGCCTGGTCCTACCCACGTCCTCCAGAATTCTTCCAAACGTCCAGATTTCACCAACACGCTGCACACCTAGTCCATCGAGGCCTCGCAAGTCTGCATAGAGGGGACAAGCACATAGCATGTGCTCCCAATCCTCGTTTGGATCACCGCATGAGCATGCGGCAGTATCGCTTTCCTATACAGAAATACGTTGAACGACCCATGCCCAGTCAGCAAGAACCCTATACGCATCGGGAATCCAAAGTTTGGATTCCGATAAACGAGGCTAACGTCCGGAATGAACTCGTAAGTGACCCGCCCGGGTGCACCAACGTCATTCCATCGGTTCTGCCACTCACGCAGTGGGCACTCGTCTATCCGCACCATTCGTTGCTGTCAGCTCAGATCCGCAAGATCTTCGCCGTAGAGCCAGTCGTTCTCCTCCAACGGGTATCCACGCTTAAGCTTGTATTTGACTGCTATTTTCATAGCAGCCAAATCAAGCGGGGGAGCTCCAGCAAGCACCTGCAGCGCCATAGTGGACACTGTTCGGCAGACCGTAAGGCAACCTAACAGTATTAACCTTTAGTGGGCAATAAGTCGCCTCTTGGCCACTATTTGCCTTGCCGTAATGGCATACCACACCGAGGCACCAAATAGCGCACAAGGCACCATGAGTCCAGCATATGGCCCGCCTGGCTCGAGGACTGAATCCCCAGTCAGCTTGAAGCACACGCGCCAATGCACAAACGACTCCAGTCATCCGCTCTCGAAGCGAGGCGACGTGCATGAGGAAACTCATGCGCTCACTGACTGTGATGCCAAGGTACCGGCAGCTGCTGAAATATGGCAAGTTTGCTTCTGCAAATCCACCAAAGGGGTACGCGCTAGGGCACCTTTTAGCAGCATGATCACCGTCTTGCTGGTGGAAACGGCGACGCCAATTTCCACCCCCCACGTTTCTACGGTAGACATTAGTTGCGCTCCTTTTCCTTCTATGAGAGGCAGCAGATCATTCGCGTATGCGCTGAAAGCACAGTACGTCTCGAGGCGCCGTAGCAGTACATCCATCAGTAGATCCCAAATAAATGGGCCACTGATTGACCCCTGCGGGCAACCTCTAGTTACTGGAACATTGACTGTCCCAGCACTGCTTCGGATCACTGCGCTTCGTCCGGAGAAAAAGCTTTGCCATAAGCGCATTTCTCGGCATCCCAAGTCGGCTAATCGGCGCAGTGCAGCACTCCATTCGACGTTGTCAAAGGCCCCCTTGAAGTCCACAAAGATTTCGAGCACGTATCGCGCCGAGCTGGCGGCAACACTGCTCTTCACGTGTATCCAAGCGTCCTCCACACACCCTGGCGAAATCCAAACTGCCATTTGCACCTTCCGGAAGAACTTCTCTTACACGATCAACCATGATTGCCTCAAGCACCTTGCCAAAGACAGGCAGGAGGCATATCCCGCGGTATGAAGCGGGCTCGCTTCTATCCTTGTCGGGACCCTTGAGCAGCGCTACGACTCGTGGGCACTTCCACTCACTGGGAAACCCCGACCGAATACACCGGGAATAAAGCCCCATTACATGCTGAGGAATGGCACGCCATACTGCCTTGCAGATTGCGCCATTGATACCGTCCATGCCGGGAGAGCGATTGCTCTTCAACCTGGCGAAACAAGTATTAACCTCGACTTCTTCGAGGTCCGGTGGGACTTCCTCCGTGATGGCATTCGGTGCGTCGGACTCCGCAACTGGGAAAAGTTACGGAGGAGCACTCACGCACAGTCACCCCAATCGGTGACCAGCTCGCCATTTACGCGGAGGCACCCAATCTCCGTGCACGTTTTGCGGCCTTAGCAAATCCTGTAAACGCGCCCCCATGGATCGTGAACGTTTTCTCCCACGACCCGTCGCCAGCTATCCTCATTCGCCTTTACGATAAGTTTCTTGTAGTCGGCTGAGGTACGCCTCAGCTCAACCACAATCAACTCAGCGTTGTCGACATCGCCTCGACGTCGGGCATCCTGGAGTCGGCGCCGAAGTCTCCTGACTTCGCGGCGCACAGAGCTAAGGTTGGCGGTCCACCAACCTGCTCTCCTCCTTGGCGATCTCGACGTCCTTCTATCCAGCACATTATCGCACACAATGTGTACTATCCTGCACAAGGTAGAGATATGCTGGTCCAACGACAACTGCGAGAAGTCTTCCGGAAGTTCGGCGGACCGCCTAACCATCTCCTCTTCGAACAACCGCCAACGTGCATTGGAGAAGTTCCAGGACGGCACAGGAGCTATGCTCCCAACTGTGCTTATGGTGGTTGGTGTGGCCGCAACAGTAATCATGTTGTGGTCACTCAACTCCCACACGTCCACTCTCCGCTCGTACATAGATGCTGCATCATTGACGATCGTCACGTCGATATCGCTGTGCGCTCTGAGGTTATCGAACGTGAACACCTCGCTTGGCTGGTTTAGGGCAACAGCTACTTTCTCCAGCATCCATGCGGACAGCAGCTCACCCCGATTGTAGTTAGCTCGCCCCTCGGCATGCCGAGAGAGCTTGCTAAGCCACATGGGGGATACTGCATTCGCGTCGAGTCCCAGGATTGCGGGGGTTCTGCTGGCCTGCAGCAGGACCGCATCCATGTACCTGAGGTACATGGTCGGTGTAGAATTGGCGGTATGCTGAGCAGAGAAAAATTGAGTCAAAATTTCACTTAATGCTCAAGCATACGCCGAAGTCAGTAGTTAGGGGGTCCACCAGCATGCAGATTACATCTTGGTAATTCACTACGATGGCTGCCTTCCCTCGCCGATCGGCGAAGAGCCTCATCCCTTCAGTCAGCAAGTCCATCCTCTCATCGCCTAGGTATGGCTCATGCAAGAGTGCGAACAAATGTCCGGACTCTCGCAACCGGACTCCGAGCTCGATGGTAGCTGCTCGGCATCGGCCACAGTTTGCCTGGATGAAGCTAAACATTAATGTCTAGCATTCACCCTCGCTAGCACTGCCGCATACACAGGGCAGCCAGGGGACAGCTTATGATGCCCCGAAGCGTAGCCCTTGAATCGGAAATTCCGACAGTCCACCGGATTAGTGCAGCCGCGCACTGTGACCGGTCTGACCACACTGCCGGCAAACGTTGTCCTTGTATCGGCATTGGGCTACCTTGTGGTCAAATCCGACGCACCTATGGCATGCATAAGTGCGTACCAGCGCTCGGCAGTTGTAGGCGAACCATCCAATGTACGCCTTTCCGCCATCAAGGACATCGAGAGCCGTGGGGTCGACGTTCATCGTCACATTGACCGTAGGACCATCTGTTACGAACCAAGTGTTCTCCAAATGGACGGCTTTCGAGAAGGCAGCAAGGTCCATGTGCTCCGCAAAATTGTTTTTATCCAGCTCCTGCATAAAGTCGTCCGGTATAGTCGCAGTGTCAACATTGCTCACTACTACCATCGGTCGCTGCGCTGGGCTCGGTTTGACCTCAAGGGCAATTTCACCGAATGCGGGTGCGGATGATGGCACCACCACGCGCATGCCCTCTCACCTCATGCAGGCGGACCCCAAGCGAAGGGGCAATCTCCTTGCGCACCCTTTCGGCAACCTCCTTGCCCGACATATTCGGGTCCTTGCTCACCACTACAGCCGACCACGTTTCCCGTGGTTTTCGTGGCGCGGGCACAGGAGCAGCAAGAGGAGCCGGCAGGCTGGGATATGCAGTTGCATACGCGGCGGGTGGCAAGGCGACCATAGCTGGCGCAATAGCGTGCCAAGTTGGCGTCGGCAGCGGCAGCATCAATCGCTGCTTCGCGTTCTCCTCTAAGATCGCATTCCGCACTGACAGCCTAGCAACAATACCCTCGTACTTGTTGAGGCACATCGTCATGGCGACAGCCTGCTCCGGGGTCAGCTGTATTTTTATTGTTTCTGCAACAAAAATCTCACGTATGTGGGCTAGCTCGTCAGCAATAGCTTCAGCTGAATTTTCAACGGGTGGTGGGACGGGGGTAGCAGTAGCCGCAGCAGTAGCAGCAGTGTCAGCAGCAGCAGCGGCGGCAGCAGCAGCTGACGTACTACCAACAACAGGGGCAGCGGTGGCGGCAAAATCAACTGCGGCAGGGGCGACGAAGGTACCCTCGAGAGAGGAGAGCTCGGTCTCCTCCAATACTCCAATTGGCGCCGGCAACCCCTTCTCGTCGTTGACCGCCATCAGCTTTGCCTGCGTTGGCGCCGAGGTGGTCGTCGCTCTAGAAGGCCGTCCTCTACGACGCCCTCTAGCCTTTTCGGCCACACTGCTTGCACGACTGCTTGCCGAGAGCTCACTCTCGGACAAGCTCATGCTCACGCCCTCCATCGGGAGTAATTTGCAACTTAAGTTGCTTCTATTTGTTGCGTACTTTTAGGCTGCGTACTCACCAGTTTAATCGTCTTCTAGGCTGAACAGCTGGGCTGAGCTTACTCACCAAAGCTAAAGCTAAAATGAGCTTGCTCACCAACAGCTCGAAAGCTAAAATGAGCTTACTCGCAAGAGCTTAAAATCTTTACTGAGCTTACTCACGACAGTTGGGGTGATATGCATATTCACCACTACCAAGACACTAATACTAACTCACGCGATGGAAAATTTCCAAGCACGTGGTTAGCACCAAAATTCCGAAAAACGCGTTTTTCGCCAAGAAAAGCGAGTTTTTCCGCACGGAAAATTGCACCAACAAATTCACGAGCGCTTTACGCGATTTTTGATATACTTTTCATCATTTAATTCAACGAATTTAGCTTACAATGACGTTTTACACGGGAGCACAGCGAAAACACGTCCGTCGTTAATCCATTCATGCGCGTCACTGAGGGGACAAGTAGAGAATCGGATCCCTCCGAACTTATTTAACGTGGCACATTCCACACTGAAGGGATTATTACCACGGCATTTGCATGCATCCACAAGTGAATACATAATGCATGTGTCTGGACGAAGCGCCAGCCAACCGCCTCAGAATAGAAGCTATAGCTATGTACATAGCAACTAGTCCGATACAAATTTGAGTGCACGTCTGCCGGAAGTGCACTCCCCCTTTGCGAGGAGCGAGATCTATCTAACATCTCTTCTGTTCTAATGGTCACAGCGCCAGGTTGTGTAACGCAACTCCACGTCGAACCCAAAGGTTCTACCCGCGATTTGGGTGTCAACCACAGCCACCACGACACTCCCACTAGGGGGCCAACCTCAATGAGCAGTCTTGAACCTGCTCAACCCGTGGTACCGAATTTACAGGTTCGGTGGGCCTGACCCCTTTAGCTCCGACAAGCTCGGATGGGGCACCCATACCATATAAGTCGCCTTTTACGACAACCTATGAGTGGCTGTGGCAATATTCTAGGCCGCTTGCCACATGGCAAGGTAGGGGACTATTGGTCCCTTCTCCTGCTGAACGCCTTCTCCGCAAACTCCATAAGCAGCCTGGTCCTACCCACGTCCTCCAGAATTCTTCCAAACGTCCAGATTTCACCAACACGCTGCACACCTAGTCCATCGAGGCCTCGCAAGTCTGCATAGAGGGGACAAGCACATAGCATGTGCTCCCAATCCTCGTTTGGATCACCGCATGAGCATGCGGCAGTATCGCTTTCCTATACAGAAATACGTTGAACGACCCATGCCCAGTCAGCAAGAACCCTATACGCATCGGGAATCCAAAGTTTGGATTCCGATAAACGAGGCTAACGTCCGGAATGACTCGTAAGTGACCCGCCCGGGTGCACCAACGTCATTCCATCGGTTCTGCCACTCACGCAGTAAGCACTCGTCTATCCGCACCATTCGTTGCTGCCAGCTCAGATCCGCAAGATCTTCGCCGTAGAGCCAGTCGTTCTCCTCCAACGGGTATCCACGCTTAAGCTTGTATTTGACTGCTATTTTCATAGCAGCCAAATCAAGCGGGGGAGCTCCAGCAAGCACCTGCAGCGCCATAGTGGACACTGTTCGGCAGACCGTAAGGCAACCTAACAGTATTAACCTTTAGTGGGCAATAAGTCGCCTCTTGGCCACTATTTGCCTTGCCGTAATGGCATACCACACCGAGGCACCAAATAGCGCACAAGGCACCATGAGTCCAGCATATGGCCCGCCTGGCTCGAGGACTGAATCCCCAGTCAGCTTGAAGCACACGCGCCAATGCACAAACGACTCCAGTCATCCGCTCTCGAAGCGAGGCGACGTGCATGAGGAAACTCATGCGCTCACTGACTGTGATGCCAAGGTACCGGCAGCTGCTGAAATATGGCAAGTTTGCTTCTGCAAATCCACCAAAGGGGTACGCGCTAGGGCACCTTTTAGCAGCATGATCACCGTCTTGCTGGTGGAAACGGCGACGCCAATTTCCACCCCCCACGTTTCTACGGTAGACATTAGTTGCGCTCCTTTTCCTTCTATGAGAGGCAGCAGATCATTCGCGTATGCGCTGAAAGCACAGTACGTCTCGAGGCGCCGTAGCAGTACATCCATCAGTAGATCCCAAATAAATGGGCCACTGATTGACCCCTGCGGGCAACCTCTAGTTACTGGAACATTGAATTGACTGTCCCAGCACTGCTTCGGATCACTGCGCTTCGTCCGGAGAAAAAGCTTTGCCATAAGCTCATTTCTCGACATCCCAAGTCGGCTAATCGGCGCAGTGCAGCACTCCATTCGACGTTGTCAAAGGCCCCCCTTGAAGTCCACAAAGATACCGAGCACGTATCGCGCCAAGCTGGCGGCAACACTGCTCTTCACGTGTATCCAAGCGTCCTCCACACAACGCCCTTGGCGAAATCCAAACTGCCATCTGCAGCCTTCCGGAAGAACTTCTCTTACACGATCAACCATGATTGCCCCAAGCACCTTGCCAAAGACAGGCAGGAGGCATATCCCGCGCTATGAAGCGGGCTCGCTTCTATCCTTGTCAGGACCCTTGAGCAGCGCCACAACTCGTGGGCACTTCCACTTACTGAGAAAATACCCCGACCGGATACACCGGGAATAAAGCCCCATTAGATGCTGAGGTATGGCACGCCATACTGCCTTGCAGATTGCGCCATTGATACCGTCCATGCCGGGAGAGCGCTTGCTCTTCAACCTGGCGACACAAGTATCAACCTCGACTTCTTCGAGGTCCGGTGGGACTTCCTCCGTGATGGCATTCGGTGCGTCGGACTCCGCAACTGGGAAAAAGTTACGGAGGAGCACTCGCGCACAGTCACCCCAATCGGTGACCAGCTCGCCATTTACGCGGAGGCACCCAATCTCCGTGCACTTTCTGCGGCCTCGGCAAAACCTGTAGACGCGCCCCCATGGATCGTGAACGTTTTCTCCCACGACGCGTCGCCAGCTATCCTCTTTCGCCTTTACGATAAGTTTCTTGTAGTCGACTCAGGTACGCCTCAGCTCAACCACAATCAACTCAGCGTTGTCGACATCGCCTCGACGTCGGGCATCCTGGAGTCGGCGCCGAAGACTCCTGACTTCGCGGCGCACAGAGCTAAGGTTGGCGGTCCACCAACCTGCTCTCCTCCTTGGCGATCTCGACGTCCTTCTACCCAGCACATTATCGCACACAATGTGTACCATTCTGCACAAGGTAGGGACTTGCTGGTCCAACGGCAACTGCGAGAAGTCTTCCGGAAGTTCGGTAGACCGCCTAACCATCTTCTCTTCGAACAACCGCCAACGTGCATTGGATAAGTTCCAGGACGGCACAGGTGCTATGTTCTCAACTGTGCTTGTGGTGGTTGGCGTGGCCGCAACAGTAATCATGTTGTGGTCACTCAACTCCCACACGCCCACTCTCCGCTCGTATGTGGACCACATAGATGCTGCATCATTGACGATCGTCACGTCGATATCGCTGTGCGCTCTGAGGTTATCGAACGTAAACACCTCGCTTGGCTGGTTTAGGGCAACAGCTCCTTTCTCCAGCATCCACTCAGACAGCAGCTCACCCCGATTGTAGTTAGCTCACCCCTCGGCATGCCGAGAGAGCTTGCTAAACCACATGGGGGATACTGCATTCGCGTCGAGTCCCAGGATTGTGGGGGTTCTGCTGGCCTGCAGCAGGACCGCATCCATGTACCTGAGGTACGGCTCAAGCTCGGTGTCGAATTGGCAGTATGCTGAGCAGAGAAAAATTGAGCCAAAATTTCCCTTAATGCTCAAGCATATGCCGAAGTCAGTAGTTAGGGGGTTCACCAGCACGCAGATTACATCTTCGTAATTCACTACGATGGCTGCCTTCTCTCGCCGATCGGCGAAGAGCCTCATCCCTTCAGGCAGCAAGTCCATTCTCTCATCGCCTAGGTATGGCTCATGCAAGAGTGCGAACAAATGTCCGGACTCTCGCAACCGGACTCCGAGCTCGATGGTAGCTGCTCGGCATCGGCCACAGTTTGCCTGGATGAAGCTAAACATTAATGTCTAGCATTCACCCTCGCTAGCACTGCCGCATACACAGGGCAGCCAGGGGACAGCATATGATGCCCCGAAGCGTAGCCCTTGAATCGGCAATTCCGACAGTCCACCGGATTAGTGCAGCGTAGGACCATCTGTTACGGACCAAGTGTTCTCCAAATGGACGGCTTTCGAGAAGGCAGCAAGGTCCATGTGCTCCGGAAAACTTTTTTTATACAGCTCATGCATAAAGTCGTCCCGTATAGTCGCAGTGTCAACATTGCTCACTACTACCTTTGGTCGCTGCGCTGGGCTCGGTTTGACCTCAAGGGCAATTTCACCGAATGCGGGTGCGGATGATGGCACCACCACGCGCATGCCCTCTCACCTCATGCAGGCGGATCCCAAGCGAAGGGGCAATCTCCTTGCGCACCCTTTCGGCAACCTCCTTGCCCGACATATTCGGGTCCTTGCTCACCACTACAGCCGACCACGTTTCCCGTGGTTTTCGTGGCGCGGGCACAGGAGCAGCAAGAGGAGCCGGCAGGCTGGGATATGCAGTTGCATACGCGGCGGGTGGCAAGGCGACCACAGCTGGCGCAATAGCGTGCAAAGTTGGCGTCGGCAACGGCAGCATCAATCGCTGCTTCGCGTTCTCCTCTAGGATCGCTTTCCGCACTGACAGCCTAGAAACAATACCCTCGTACTTGTTGAGGCACATCGTCATATCGACAGCCTGCTCCGGGGTCAGCTGTATTTTTATTGTTTCTGCAACAAAAATCTCACGTATGTGAGCTAGCTCGTCAGCAAAGCTTCAGCTGAATTGTCAGCGGGTGGTGGGAGGGGGGTAGCAGTAGCCGCAGCAGTAGCAATAGTGTCAGCAGCAGCAGCAGCGGCGGCAGCAGAATCAACTGCGGCAGGGGCGACGAAGGTACCCTCGAGAGAGGAGAGCTCGGTCTCCTCCAATACTTCATTTGGCGCCGGCAACCCCTTCTCGTCGTTGACCGCCATCAGCTTTGCCTGCGTTGGCGCCGAGGTGGTCGTCCCTCTAGAAGGCCGTCCTTTACGACGCCCTCGCGGGATCTATCTAACATCTCTTCTGTTGTAATGGTCACAGCGCCAGGTTGTGAAACGCAACTCCACGTCGAGCCCAAAGGTTCTACCCGCGATTTGGGTGTCAACCACAGCCACCACGACACTCCCACTAGAGGGCCAACCTCAATGAGCAGTCTTGAACCTGCTCAACCCGTGGTACCGAATTTACAGGTTCGGTGGGCCTGACCCCTTAAGCTCCGACAAGCTCGGATGGGGCACCCATACCATATAAGTCGCCTTTTACGACAAGCTATGGGTGGCTGTGGCAATATTCTAGGCCGCTTGCCACACGGCAAGGTAGGGGACTATTGGTCCCTTCTCCTGCTGAACGCCTTCTCCGCAAACTCCATAAGCAGCCTGGTCCTACCCACGTCCTCCAGAATTCTTCCAAACGTCCAGATTTCACCAACACGCTGCACACCTAGTCCATCGAGGTCTCGCAAGTCTGCATAGAGGGGACAAGCACATAGCATGTGCTCCCAATCCTCGTTTGGATCACCGCATGAGCATGCGGCAGTATCGCTAAGGGCTCTCCTATACAGAAATGCGTTGAACGACC
Source organism: Drosophila setifemur (assembly GCA_021224005.1). Taxonomy (NCBI): domain Eukaryota; kingdom Metazoa; phylum Arthropoda; class Insecta; order Diptera; family Drosophilidae; genus Drosophila; species Drosophila setifemur. The sequence continues at coordinate 130,369 of JAJJHY010007805.1, forward strand.
CATGCCCTGTCAGCAAGAACCCTGTACGCATCGGGAATCCAAAGTTTGGATTCCGATAAACGAGGCTAACGTCCGGAATGAACTCGTACGTGACCCGCCCGGGTGCACCAACGTCATTCCATCGGTTCTGCCACTCATGCAGTAAGCACTCATCTATCCGCCCCATTCGTTGCTGCCAGCTCAGATCCGCAAGATCTTCGCCGTAGAGCCAGTCGTTCTCCTCCAACGGGTATCCACGCTTAAGCTTGTATTTGACTGCTATTTTCATAGCAGCCAAATCAAGCGGGGGAGCTCCAGCAAGCACCTGCAGCGCCATAGTGGACACTGTTCGGCAGAACGTAAGGCCTCCTAACAGTATTAACCTTTGGCAGGCAATAAGTCGCCTCCTGGCCACTATTTGCCTTGCCGTAATGGCATACCACACCGAGGCAACAAATAGCGCACAAGGCACCATGAGTCCAGCATATATGGTCCGCCTGGCTCGAGGACTGAATCCCCAGTCAGCTCGAAGCACACGCGCCAATGAACGACTCCAGTCATCCGATCTCGAAGCGAGGCGACGTGCCGGCAGCTGCTGACATATGGCAAGTTTGCTCCTGCAAACCTCACCAAAGGGGTACGCGCTAGGGCACCCTTTAGCAGCATGATCACCGTCTTGCTGGTGGAAACGGCGAAGCCAATTTCCACCCCGCACGTTTCTACGGTGGACATTAGTTGCGCTCCTTTTCCTTCTATGAGAAGCAGCAGATCATCCGCGTATGCACTGAAAGCACAGTACGTCTCGAGGCGCCATAGCAGTACATCCATCAGTAGATCCCAAATAAATGGGCCACTGATTGACCCCTGCGGGCAACCTCTAGTTACTGGAACATTGACTGTCCCAGCACTGCTTCGGATCACTGCGCTTCGTCCGGAGAAAAAGCTTTGCCATAAGCGCATTTCTCGGCATCCCAAGTCGGCTAATCGGCGCAGTGCAGCACTCCATTCGACGTTGTCAAAGGCCCCCTTGAAGTCCACAAGGATGCCGAGCACGTATGGCGCCGAGCTGGCGCACACAACGCCCTTGGCGAAATCCAAACTGCGATCTGCAGCCTTCCTGAAGAACTTCTCTTACACGATCAACCATGATTGCCTCAAGCACCTTGCCAAAGACAAGCTGGAGGCATATCCCGCGGTATGAAGCGGGCTCGCTTCTATCCTTGTCAGGACCCTTGAGCGGCGCCACAACTCGTGGGCCGTGGCACCGGGAATAAAGCCCCATTAGATGCTGAGGTATGGCACGCCATACTGCTTTGCAGATTGCGCCATTGATACCGTCCATGCCGGGAGAGCGCTTGCTCTTCAACCTGGCGACACAAGTATCAACCTCGACTTCTTCGAGGTCCGGTGGGACTTCCTCCGTGAAGACACTCGGTGCGTCGGACTCCGCAACTGGGACAAAGTTACAGAGGAGCACTCGCGCACAGTCACCCCAATCGGTGACCAGCTCGCTATTTACGCGGAGGCACCCAATCTCCGTGCACTTTCTGCGGCCTCGGCAAAACCTGTAGACGCGCCCCCATGGATCGTGAACGTTTTCTCCCACGACGCGTCGCCAGCTATCCTCTTTCGCCTTTACGATAAGTTTCTTGTAGTCGACTCAGGTACGCCTCAGCTCAACCACAATCAACTCAGCGTTGTCGACATCGCCTCGACGTCGGGCATTCTATGTACATAGCAACTTGTCCGATACAAATTTGAGTGCACGTCTGCCGGAAGTGCACTCCTCCTTTGTTAGGAGCGAGATCTATCTAACATCTCTTCTGTTCTAATGGTCACAGCGCCAGGTTGTGTAACGCAACTCCACGTCGAAGCCAAAGGCTTCCCGCGATTTGGGTGTCAACCACAGCCACCACGACACTCCCACTAGGGGGCCAACCTCAATGAGCAGTCTTGAACCTGCTCAACCCGTGGTACCGAATTTACAGGCTTGGTGGGCCTGACCCCTTAAGCTCCGACAAGCTCGGATGGGGCACCCATACCATATAAGTCGCCTTTTACGACAAGCTATGGGTGGCTGTGGCAATATTCTAGGCCGCTTGCCACACGGCAAGGTAGGGGACTATTGGTCCCTTCTCCTGCTGAACGCCTTCTCCGCAAACTCCATAAGCAGCCTGGTCCTACCCACGTCCTCCAGAATTCTTCCAAACGTCCAGATTTCACCAACACGCTGCACACCTAGTCCATCGAGGTCTCGCAAGTCTGCATAGAGGGGACAAGCACATAGCATGTGCTCCCAATCCTCGTTTGGATCACCGCATGAGCATACGGCAGTATCGCTAAAGGCTCTCCTATACAGAAATGCGTTGAACGACCCATGCCCTGTCAGCAAGAACCCTGTACGCATCGGGAATCCAAAGTTTGGACTCCGATAAACGAGGCTAACGTCCGGAATGAACTCGTAAGTGACCCGCCCGGGTGCACCAACGTCATTCCATCGGTTCTGCCACTCGCGCAGTAAGCACTCATCTATCCGCACCATTCGTTGCTGCCAGCTCAGATCCGCAAGATCTTCGCCGTAGAGCCAGTCGTTCTCCTCCAACGGGTATCCACGCTTAAGCTTGTATTTGACTGCTATTTTCATAGCAGCCAAATCAAGCGGGGGAGCTCCAGCAAGCACCTGCAGCGCCATAGTGAACACTGTTCGGCAGAACGTAAGGCATCCTAACAGTATTAACCTTTGGCAGGCAATAAGTTGCCTCCTGGCCACTATTTGCCTTGCCGTAATGGCATACCACACCGAGGCAACAAATAGCGCACAAGGCACCATGAGTCCAGCATATATGGTCCGCCTGGCTCGAGGACTGAATCCCCAGTCAGCTCGAAGCACACGCGGCAATGAACGACTCCAGTCATCCTCTCTCGAAGCGAGGCGACGTGCCGGCAGCTGCTGACATATGGCAAGTTTGCTCCTGCAAACCTCACCAAAGGGGTACGCGCTAGGGCACCCTTTAGCAGCATGATCACCGTCTTGCTGGTGGAAACGGCGAAGACAATTTCCACCCCGCACGTTTCTACGGTGGACATTAGTTGCGCTCCTTTTCCTTCTATGAGAAGCAGCAGATCATCCGCGTATGCACTGAAAGCACAGTACGTCTCGAGGCGCCGTAGCAGTACATCCATTAGTAAATCCCAAATAAATGGGCCACTGATTGACCCCTGCGGGCAACCTCTAGTTACTGGAACATTGACTGTCCCAGCACTGCTTCGGATCACTGCGCTTCGTCCGGAGAAAAAGCTTTGCCATAAGCGCATTTCTCGGCATCCCAAGTCGGCTAATTGGCGCAGTGCAGCACTCCATTCGACGTTGTCAAAGGCCCCCTTGAAGTCCACAAAGATACCGAGCACGTATCGCGGCGAGCTGGCGGCAACACTGCACTTCACGTGTCTCCAAGCGTCCTCCACACAACGCCCTTGGCGAAATCCAAACTGCCATCTGCAGCCTTCCGGAAGAACTTCTCTTACACGATCAACCATGATTGCCTCAAGCACCTTGCCAAAGACAGGCAGGAGGCATATCCCGCGGTATGAAGCGGGCTCGCTTCTATCCTCCTCAGGACCCTTGAGCAGCGCCACAACTCGTGTGCACTTCCACTCACTGGGAAAATACCCCGACCTGATACACCGGGAATAAAGCCCCATTAGGTGCTGAGGTATGGCACGCCATACTGCCTTGCAGATTGCGCCATTGATACCGTCCATGCCGGGGGAGCGCTTGCTCTTTAACCAGGCGTTACGGAGGAGCACTCGCGCACAGTCACCCCAATCGGTGACCAACTCGCCATTTACGCGGAGGCACCCTCGGCCTCGGCAAAACCTGTAGACGCGCCCCCATGGATCGTAAACGTTTTCTCCCACGACGGGTCGCCAGCTATCCTCCTTCGCCTTTACGATAAGTTTCTTGTTGTCGGCTGAGGCACGTCTCAGCTCAACCACAATCAACTCAGCGTTGTCGAGATCGCCTCGACGTCGGGCATCCTGGAGTCGGCGCCGAAGTCTCCTGACTTCGCGGCGCACAGAGCTAAGGTTGGCGGTCCACCAACCTGCTCTCCTCCTTGGCGATCTCGACGTCCTTCTACCCAGCACATTATCGCACACAATGTGTACCATCCTTCACAAGGTAGGGTCCAGCAGTCCAACGGCAACTGCGAGAAGTCTTCCGGAAGTTCGGTAGACCGCCTAACCATCTCCTCTTCGAACAACCGCCAACGTGCATTGGAGAAGTTCCAGGACGGCACAGGAGCTATGCTCTCAACTGCGCTTGTGGTGGTTAGTGTGGCTACAACAGTAATCATGTTGTGGTTACTCACGTCCACTCTCCACTCGTACGTGGCCCACATAGATGCTGCATCATTGACGACCGTCACGTCGATATCGCTGTGCGCTCTGAGGTTATCGAACGTGAACACCTCGCTTGGCTGGTTTAGGGCAACAGCTACTTTCTCCAGCATCCATGCGGACAGCAGCTCACCCCGATTGTAGTTAGCTCGCCCCTCGGCATGCCGAGAGAGCTTGCTAAGCCACATGGGGGATACTGCATTCGCGTTGAGTCCCAGGATTGCGGGGGTTCTGCTGGCCTGCAGCAGGACCGCATCCATGTACCTGAGGTACGGCTCAAGCTCGGTGTCGAATTGGCAGTATGCTGAGCAGAGAAAAATTGAGCCAAAATTTCCCTTAATGCTCAAGCATACGCCGAAGTCAGTGGTTAGGGGGTCCACCAGCATGCAGATTACATCTTGGTAATTCACTACGATGGCTGCCTTCCCTCGCCGATCGGCGAAGAGCCTCATCCCTTCAGGCAGCAAGTCCATTCTCTCATCGCCTAGGTATGGCTCATGCAAGAGTGCGAACAAATGTCCGGACTCTCGCAACCGGACTTCGAGCTCGATGGTAGCTGCTCGACCTCGGCCACAGTTTGCCTGGATGAAGCTAAACATTAATGTCTAGCATTCACCCTCGCTAGCACTGCCGCATACACAGGGCAGCCAGGGGACAGCATATGATGCCCCGAAGCGTAGCCCTTGAATCGGCAATTCCGACAGTCCACCGGATTAGTGCCGCCTCGCGCACTGTGACCGGTCTGACCAAACTGCCGGCAAACGTTGTCCATGTATCGGCATTGGGCTACCTTGTGGTCAAATCCGACGCACCTATGGCATGCATAAGTGCGTACCAGCGCTCGGCAGTTGTAGGCGAACCATCCAATGTACGCATTTCCGCCATCAAGGACATCGAGAGCCGTGGGGTCGACGTTCATCGTCACATTGACCGTAGGACCATCTGTTACGGACCAAGTGTTCTCCAAATGGACGGCTTTCGAGAAGGCAGCAAGGTCCATGTGCTCCGCAAAATTGTTTTTGTACAGCTCATGCATAAAGTCGTACGGTATGGTCGCAGTGTCCACATTGCTCACTACTACCTTCGGTCGCTGCGCCGGGCTTGGTTTGACCTCCAGGCCAATTTCACCGAACCTCTTATTCGCAACGACCTTGCGAATTTCACCTGATGAGGGGTAACGGATGATGGCACCACCACGCCCAAGCCCTCTCACCTCATGCAGGCGGACCCCAAGCGAAGGGGCAATCTCCTTGCGCACCCTTTCGGCAACGTCCTTGCCCGACATATTCGGGTCCTTGCTCACCACTACAGCCGACTACGTTTCCCGTGGTTTTCGTGGCGCGGGCACAGGAGCAGCAAGAGGAGCCGGCAGGCTGGGATATGCAGTTGCATACGCAGGGGGTGGCAAGGCGACCACAGCTGGCGCAATAGCGTGCAAAGTTGGCGTCGGCGGCGGCAGTATCAATCGCTGCTTCGCGTTCTCCTCTAGGATCGCATTCCGCACTGACATCCTAGCAACAATACCCTCGTACTTGGTGAGGCACATCGTCATGGCGACAGCCTGCTCCGGGGTCAGCTGCATTTTTATTGTTTCTCCAACAAAAATCTCACGTATGTGGGCTAGCTAGCTTACACCGGAGCACAGCGAAAACGCGTCCGTCGTTAATCCATTCATGCGCGTCACTGAGAGGACAAGTAGAGAATCGGATCCCTCCGAACTTATATAACGTGGCACATTCCACACTGAAGGGATTATTACCACGGCATTTGCATGCATCCACAAGTGAATACATAATGCATGTGTCTGGATTAAGCGCCAGCCAACCGCCTCAGAATAGAGGCTATAGCTATGTACATAGCAACTAGTCCGATACAAATTTGAGTGCACGTCTGCCGGAAGTGCACTCCCCCTTTGTTAGGAGCGAGATCTATCTAACATCTCTTCTGTTCTAATGGTCACAGCGCCAGATTGTGTAACGCAACTCCACGTCGAACCCAAAGGTTCTACCCGCGATTTGGGTGTCAACCACAGCCACCACGACACTCCCACTAGGGGGCCAACCTCAATGAGCAGTCTTGAACCTGCTCAACCCGTGGTACCGAATTTACAGGCTCGGTGGGCCTGACCCCTTAAGCTCCGACAATCTCGGATGGTGCACCCATACCATATAAGTCGCCTTTTACGACAAGCTATGGGTGGCTGTGGCAATATTCTAGGCCGCTTGCCACACGGCAAGGTAGGGGACCATTGGTCCCTTCTCCTGCTGAACGCCTTCTCCGCAAACTCCATAAGCAGCCTGGTCCTACCCACGTCCTCCAGAATTCTTCCAAACGTCCAGATTTCACCAACACGCTGCACACCTAGTCCATCGAGGTCTCGCAAGTCTGCATAGAGGGGACAAGCACATAGCATGTGCTCCCAATCCTCGTTTGGATCACCGCATGAGCATACGGCAGTATCGCTAAAGGCTCTCCTATACAGAAATGCGTTGAACGACCCATGCCCTGTCAGCAAGAACCCTGTACGCATCGGGAATCCAAAGTTTGGATTCCGATAAACGAGGCTAACGTCCGGAATGAACTCGTAAGTGACCCGCCCGGGTGCACCAACGTCATTGCATCGGTTCTGCCACTCGCGCAGTAAGCACTCATCTATCCGCACCATTCGTTGCTGCCAGCTCAGATCCGCAAGATCTTCGCCGTAGAGCCAGTCGTTCTCCTCCAACGGGTATCCACGCTTAAGCTTGTATTTGACTGCTATTTTCATAGCAGCCAAATCAAGCGGGGGAGCTCCAGCAAGCACCTGCAGCGCCATAGTGGACAATGTTCGGCAGACCGGAAGTCATCCTAACAGGATTAACCTTTGGCAGGCAATAAGTCGCCTCTTGGCCACTATTTGCCTTGCCGTAATGGCATACCACACCGAGGCACCAAATAGCGCACAAGGCACCATGAGTCCAGCATATGGCCCGCCTGGCTCGAGGACTGAATCCCCAGTAAGCTCGAAACACACGCGCCAATGAACGACTCCAGTCATCCGCTCTCGAAGCGAGGCGACGTGCATGAGGAAACTCATGCGCTCACTGACTATGATGCCAAGGTACCGGCAGCTGCTGACATATGGCAAGTTTGCTCCTGCAAACCTTACCAAAGGGGTACGCGCTAGGGCACCCTTTAGCAACATGATGACCGTCTTGCTGGTGGAAACGGCGACGCAAATTTCCACCCCCCACGTTTCTACGGTGGACATTAGTTGCGCTCCTTTTCCTTCTAGCACGGCTGGGGAATTTCCTTTGATAAGAAGCAGCAGATCATCCGCGTATGCGCTGAAAGCACAGTACGTCTCGAGGCGCCGTAGCAGTACATCCATCAGTAGATCCCAAATAAATGGGCCACTGTTTGACCCCTGCGGGCAACCTCTAGTTACTGGAACATTGACTGTGCCAGCACTGCTTCGGATCACTGCGCTTCGTCCGGAGAAAAAGCTTTGCTATAAGCGCATTTCTCGGCATCCCAAGTCGGCTAATCGGCGCAGTGCCTCCATTCGACGTTGTCAAAGGCCCCTTTGAAGTCCACAAAGATTTCGAGCACGTATCGCGCCGAGGTGGCGGCAACACTGCTCTTCACGTGTATCCAAGCGTCCTCCACACAACGCCCTTGGCGAAATCCAAACTGCCATCTGCAGCCTTCCGGTTGAACTTCTCTTACACGATCAACCATGATTGCCTCAAGCACCTTGCCAAAGACAGGCAGGAGGCATATCCCGCGCTATGAAGCGGGCTCGCTTCTATCCTTGTCAGGACCCTTGAGCAGCGCCACAACTCGTGGGCACTTCCACTCTCTGGGAAAATACCCAGACCGGATACACCGGGAATAATGCCCCATTAGGTGCTGAGGTATGGCACGCCATACTGCCTTGCAGATTGCGCCATTGATACCGTGCATGCCGGGAATGCGCTTGCTCTTCAACCAGGCGTTACGGAGGAGCACTCGCACACAGTCACCCCAATCGGTGACCAACTCGCCATTTACGCGGAGGCACCCTCGGCCTCGGCAAAACCTGTAGACGCGCCCCCATGGATCGTAAACGTTTTCTCCCACGACGGGTCGCCAGCTATCCTCCTTCGCCTTTACGATAAGTTTCTTGTAGTCGGCTGAGGCACGCCTTAGCTCAACCACAATCAACTCAGCGTTGTCGACATCGCCTCGACGTCGGGCATCCTGGAGTCGGCGCCGAAGTCTCCTGACTTCGCGGCGCACAGAGCTAAGGTTGGCGGTCCACCAACCTGCTCTCCTCCTTGGCGATCTCGACGTCCTTCTACCCAGCACATTATCGCACACAATGTGTACCATCCTTCACAAGGTAGGGTCCAGCAGTCCAACGGCAACTGCGAGAAGTCTTCCGGAAGTTCGGTAGACCGCCTAACCATCTCCTCTTCGAACAACCGCCAACGTGCATTGGAGAAGTTCCAGGACGGCACAGGAGCTATGCTCTCAACTGCGCTTGTGGTGGTTAGTGTGGCTACAACAGTAATCATGTTGTGGTCACTCACGTCCACTCTCCACTCGTACGTGGCCCACGTAGATGCTGCATCATTGACGACCGTCACGTCGATATCGCTGTGCGCTCTGAGGTTATCGAACGTGAACACCTCGCTTGGCTGGTTTAGGGCAACAGCTCCTTTCTCCAGCATCCATGCGGACAGCAGCTCACCCCGATTGTAGTTAGCTCGCCCCTCGGCATGCCGAGAGAGCTTGCTAAGCCACATGGGGGATACTGCATTCGCGTCGAGTCCCAGGATTGCGGGGGTTCTGCTGGCCTGCAGCAGGACCGCATCCATGTACCTGAGGTACGGCTCAAGCTCGGTGTCCGTGGCAGTATGCTGAGCAGAGAAAAATTGAGCCAAATTTCCCTTAATGCTCAAGCATACGCCGAAGTCAGTGGTTAGGGGGTCCACCAGCATGCAGATTACATCTTGGTAATTCACTACGATGGCTGCCTTCCCTCGCCGATCGGCGAAGAGCCTTCAGGCAGCAAGTCCATCCTCTCATTGCCTAGGTATGGCTCATGGAAGAGTGCGAACAAATGTCCGGACTCTCGCAACCGGACTCCGAGCTCGATGGTAGCTGCTCGGCCTCGGCCATAGTTTGCCTGGATGAAGCTAAACATTAATGTCTAGCATTCACCCTCGCTAGCACTGCCGCATACACAGGGCAGCCAGGGGACAGCATATGATGCCCCGAAGCATAGTCCTTGAATCGGCAATTCCGACAGTCCACCGGACTGACCGGACAGTGCAGCCTCGCGCACTGTGACCGGTCTGACCACACTGCCGGCAAACGTTGTCCTTGTATCGGCATTGGGCTACCTTGTGGTCAAATCCGACGCACCTATGGCATGCATAAGTGCGTACCAGCGCTCGGCAGTTGTAGGCGAACCATCCAATGCACGCATTTCCGCCATCAAGGACATCGAGAGCCGTGGGGTCGACGTTCATCGTCACATTGACCGTAGGACCATCTGTTACGGACCAAGTGTTCTCCAAATGGACGGCTTTCGAGAAGGCAGCAAGGTCCATGTGCTCCGCAAAATTGTTTTTGTACAGCTCATGCATAAAGTCGTACGGTATGGTCGCAGTGTCCACATTGCTCACTACTACCTTCGGTCGCTGCGCCGGGCTCGGTTTGACCTCAAGGCCAATTTCACCGAACTTCTTATTCGCAACGACCTTGCGAATTTCAACTGATGAAGGGGTGCGGATGATGGCACCACCACGCGCAAGCCCTCTCACCTCATGCAGGCGGACCCCAAGCGAAGGGGCAATCTCCTTGCGCACCCTTTCGGCAACCTCCTTGCCCGACATATTCGGGTCCTTGCTCACCACTACAGCCGACCACGTTTCCGGTGGTTTTCGTGGCGCGGGCACAGGAGCAGCAAGAGGAGCCGGCAGGCTGGGATATGCAGTTGCATACGCGGCGGGTGGCAAGGCGACCACAGCTGGCGCAATAGCGTGCCAAGTTGGCGTCGGCAGCGGCAGCATCAATCGCTGCTTCGCGTTCTCCTCTAAGATCGCATTCCGCACTGACAGCCTAGCAACAATACCCTCGTACTTGTTGAGGCACATCGTCATGGCGACAGCCTGCTCCGGGGTCAGCTGTATTTTTATTGTTTCTGCAACAAAAATCTCACGTATGTGGGCTAGCTCGTCAGCAATAGCTTCAGCTGAATTTTCAACGGGTGGTGGGACGGGGGTAGCAGTAGCCGCAGCAGTAGCAGCAGCGGCAGCAGCAGCCGAAGTACTCACAACAACAGTGGCAGCGGTGGCGGCAGAATCAACTGCGGCAGGGGCGACGAAGGTACCCTCGAGAGAGGAGAGCTCGGTCTCCTCCAATACTCCAATTGGCGCCGGCAACCCCTTCTCGTCGTTGACCGCCATCAGCTTTGCCTGCGTTGGCGCCGAGGTGGTCGTCGCTCTAGAAGGCCGTCCTCTACGACGCCCTCTAGCCTTTTCGGCCACACTGCTTGCACGACGGCTTGCCGAGAGCTCACTCTCGGACAAGCTCATGCTCACGCCCTCCATCGGGAGTAATTTGCAACTTAAGTTGCTACTATTTGTTGCGTACTTTTAGGCTGCGTACTCACCAGTTTAATCGTCTTCTAGGCTGAACAGCTGGGCTGAGCTTACTCACCAAAGCTAAAGCTAAAATGAGCTTGCTCACCAAAAGCTCGAAAGTTGAGATAAGCTTACTCACAAGAGCTTAAAAGCTTTACTGAGCTTACTCACCACAGTTGGGGTGATATGCTTATTCACCACTACTATGACACTGATACTACTCACTCGATGGAAAATTTCCAAGCACGTGGTTAGCACCGAAATTCCGAAAAACGCGTTTTTCGCCAAGAAAAGCGAGTTTTTCTGCAAGGAAAATTGCACCAACAAATTTACGAGCGCTTTACGCGATTTTTGATACACTTTTCAGCATTTAATTCAACGAATTAAGCTTACAATGACGTTTTACACGGGAGCACAGCGAAACACATCCGTCGTTAATCCATTCATGCGCGTCACTGAGGGGACAGAATGTCAAGTGTTTTAACACTTGCCACAAAGGCTCAATCTCACGGTCCCCATGGACACGGGATTAATTTATGCGTCAATCAGCGCCCCCTTGGAACATTGTTCTGCGGGATTCCAAATAAAAGCCAATCTGTTTGGTCTTGACTTACTCCTTGGTTAGGAGGGAGACCTATCTAAAACCTCTTCCGATCTGTGGGTCACGGCACCCGGTTCTACAGCGCAACTCTACGCCGAGCCTAAGCTCTGCCCGCATTTGGCCGTTAACCACAGCCACCACGTTACTCCCCGAAGGGCCGCACCATAGCCAGGACGGAACCAGGTTCCGCGGGCTCTGGCTCCCGTGGTACCAGATAATAAGCCTCCGGTCAGGCCTCGCGTCTCGAAGAACACTACCAAGTTTGACTCCGAAACAATCCGAGATTGGTTACCCAAAAACTAGCATAGCTGCAAGGAATAGATGCAAGTTAGCCGAGGCCAACTTACAGGTGGTGCAGTATATGCCATGCTCATGAACATGGCTTTCTCACTATTCGGAGCGAGGACTATTCCTTCCTCTTCCGCAAACGCGGCATCCCCAGCCCGGGGACTGGTGGCCCCTAACAAGCAACGCAAAGCTCACGGTACATATCCAAACACCTATTCACGTCCTCTCGTAGCACTCAAGCATTCACCTTTTCATACCCCCCCAGACATAGTCAAACACCAACTCATACTACAAACACAAGCACACTAGCTTCCTCAAACAACTGCCAGGCGACGTCTGGAAAATGCAGCCCTCGCAAACTCATTCAACCTAATGACCCTATCACTAGTGGAGAGCACTTGACTTACGTCAAACCATCCTCTATCCTGCCTCACACCCATCGCCACCAGATCACGAAGATCATCGTACAACGGACACTCACAAAGAACATGCCTCCAAGTCTCCTTATCGGTACCGCACTGGCAGCCTGGACTATCAGTCAGGCGTCTCAAATGCAGAAATGCATTGAGGGAGCCATGATCAGTCATTAAAAACCCGAAACTAAGGTTGAAACCAAAGTCCGGCAGATCGAGAACAAACGAGACCTCGGAGATGAATCCGTGAGTGACCCGTCCATTCACACTTGCATCCCATCTGACCTGCCAGTCAGTTAAGACACACTCTTTCAACAAATCCTTACATTCACTAATCCCTAAGCTCTCCACTTTCAAACAACCAATCATTCTGTGACAACGGCAACCCCTTCTTAATCTTGTAAAGAACGGCCCTACGCCGAACTTCCAAGTCAAGAAGGGCAGCCCCAAGCAACACTTGCATTGCCGTAGAGACAGTGCGACCCATAGGCAAACATCCTAACAACATCGCTCTCTGGCCAGCCAGCACTTTCTTTCTGCCTGCAACAGTCGAGACTGCATCGCACCACACAGACGACCCGTATGTTGTACATGCAACAAACAGGCCGTCGTAGATAATACGAACAGATCTTCTGCTCAGGCCCCAGTCATTCCGCAAAATACGGCGCACTTGCCCAACCACACCGACAAGCCGGTCTTAGAGACTGGCAAAATGAGGTGTGAAACACAACCTCTCACCAAAGGTTATGCCGAGATATTTCACCCGTGTTGCAAACCTTAAGCTGGCGCCGTCCAGTCTGACAGATGGATGTCGACTTGATGACAATCTGCCCTTAAGCAGCATTGACACCGTCTTGTCTATTGCCAAACCAACGGCGACACTGTCGCCCCACTCGCGAACAATGCGCAAGCACTCCCCAGCACTTGCCTCGATCTCTAGACGCGACCGTTTCTCAACCATGATGAGCAAATCATCAGCATACGCACAGCACTTGCATACCTGTTTCAGCTGCCTCAACAAGGGGTCCATCATAAGGTTCCAAATAAATGGACCACAGGTGGAGCCCTGCGGACAACCACCAACCACATCCCTCCATACACTACCACACTTCCCTACAACACACACTCGCCTGCCAGAGAAATAACTCTTTCAGAGAGCTAAGTTTCGGCACCCACCCTCCACCAATCTCTGAACCACACTGGCCTAACTCAAATAGTCGAACGTCTCTTTAAAGTCCACAAAAACTCTTAGGACATACGGGGAGTTGCTGGTCTCAACTGAGTCCTTTACGAGCCTCCACGCGTCCTCAACACATCTACCCTGCCTAAAACCAAATTGCTGATTTTACATTTGGTCACTAACCCTCTCCAGAAGCCGTTCCACCAACACCCTTTCCAGAACTTTTCCAAGAACTGAAATAAGGCTTATTTCCCGTAAAGACCGCGAATTGCTCCGGATCCTGTCGGGTGACTTCAAAAGCACAAACACCCTTGCACACTTCCACGCACTGGGAAACACACCTTCGTTCACACACTTTTCATACAACCCAGTCATATAATCCGGAATGGATTTCCAGACAGTCTTACATACATCCCAAGTAAATCCATCCAAGCCAGGGGTCTTTCTCGGGGGCAACCTCGAAAAAGCCCACTCTAATTCACTCACCAAAAGGGGATCGGCAGCATCTAGTGGATGCTAGGCACTAGGCAGTGGACCCTCCCGATCCTCCCTTGGAAAAAATTTACTCATTAAAACTTGCACACAATCCTTCCAAGCCGTTAGCATAGAGCCTCCAACTTGTAAGGCACACACATTCGTTTCCCTACCTCTACCTCGCACTACTTTATAGACACGACCCCAAGGGTCATCCCTATTGCGCTCCAGGAAAGAACGCCACATGGCTGTAAACGCCCTCTGGCAATTCATCTGAAGAATGCGACTAGACATACGTCGCTCGGGGACCCGCACTCTGCGACCCTGTGGTCGAAACCGAGAAACGGAAACCCCATCACGGGGTCGAAGCTCCTAACTCTGAGAACCACTTGATGCTCGACATCCAAAAGGGACTGCATGGCACTAGCAGTACCCTCCAGAACAACGTTCACTGCTCCATCAGTAGCTTCCCAGGGCTTCGTGACCACGCGTACCTCCTTAACGAAGGCCACGCGGGACATCCTGTCCTTCAGGTTGAGCTCAAACAGATCACAGATCATCACAGCTAATCTGCTTGTGAACCCCCTGAATGACCACCTTGGGCCCCACTTTCTCGTTCACTGACACACTCAGCCCAACTTCGGCGAACTTTGGGTTGCTCGCAACTTTCCTCCGCTCGGTCAAGGGTCGGGTGCGGAAAACCACACCACCATCCCGCAGAGGCTTAACCTCATGCACCCGCACTCCAAGGGACGGTCCAACCTCAGTCACGACCTTTTTGGCCACGTCCTTGGTGGCCACTCCAGCATTATTGCTGCGGACCACCAAAGACCAGGTGTCCACTGGCCTGGGCAACGGAGGCGCCGACAAAGCGGCACTTGAACCCCCTTGTTGCAGCACCGAGGGAGCAGCTACCTGCCATCCCACTGCGTCAAAATAACGCCCGGCGGGGGCCGACCCTTCAGGCGCTCGTTTTCCGCAATAAGCGAGAAAATCAGCTCCTCGGACCGACTGCTGCAGCCCATAAGACTGCACACCGTCGCTGCCGGCAGACCACCGTTGAGAGCTGTTCCAGCATCTCTCTGCTAATCGCCTTCATGGCGGCGACCGGTGCCCTCTCATGCGTCTTTGACGCCACCATGGTAGGCGCCACGGGGGTCTCTGCAACGGGAACTCCTACTCCTGGCCCTACCCTGACCTCCTCTACCCTACGGGCTGCGGGTCTTATCTCCCCTGGACTTAGGCTATCCTCAGCCCGCAATTTGCCGGACTTCCGCCTCCTGGCCTTCTGAGACATCGAGCTGAGTGCCTCTTCCGACGAGCTCGACGAGCAGCTACCACTCCTCATCGAGCTCTCATCGGCGTCCTCAGCAACGCTCACCTCCTCCTCAGGCCCTTCGCCCACCAGGGTCTTCTTTTTCGGCGGCATGGCCAGCCCTGAAGTACCCTCTTAGTACTCATCTGTAACTATTGTGCATTCGCGAGCTACACCGGAGCTTTTTCAGCACAAAAGCGACCTTTACCGGCGAACTTCGAGTTCGCACCCTCTGGCGGAGCTTTCGCTCGTAAAGCGACCTCTATCGGCGAACATCTCGAACAGCTGACCAACAGCTGACAAGCTTTCGCATCTGATAAAGATTGCGGAGCTTATCAGCAGCTTTTCAGCAGTGACAACACGTGCTTCAGTTTATGGAAAATTACAAATTTAAGTTTGCAATTTAACAATAAACCAATGCACCGAATCACTTGCGATTAATCACAACCGATAATAAAGCACTCAGCTTCACTTTAAACACCGCACGGCCAATTTGTTTGGCCAAAAAACCACGTTTTCAAAAATTGACAAACGGAGCGACAGAAAAACACGTCTGCTTTCCACGACTTCTGAAACGCAACTCTACTGAGGGGACAAGTAGAGAATCGGATCCCTCCGAACTTATTTAACGTGGCAGGGATTATTACCACGGCATTCGCATACAAGTCAATACATAATGCATGTGTCTGGATTAAGCGCCAGCCAACCGCCTCAGAATAGAAGCTATAGCTATGTACATATCAACTAGTCCGATACAAATTTGAGTGCACGTCTGCCGGAAGTGCACTTCCCCTTTGTGAGGAGCGAGATCTTTCTAACATCTCTTCTGTTTTAATGGTCACAGCGCCAGGTTGTGTAACGAAACTCCACGTCGAACCCAAAGGTTCTACCCGCGATTTGGGTGTCAACCACAGCCATCGCGACTCTCCCACTAGGGGGCCAACCTCAATTAGCAGTCTTGAACCTGCTCAACCCGTGGTACCGAATTTACAGGCTCGGTGGGCCTGACCCCTTAAGCTCCGACAATCTCGGATGGGGCACCCATACCATATAAGTCGCCTTTTACGACAAGCTATGAGTGGCTGTGGCAATATTCTAGGCGGCTTGCCACACGGCAAGGTAGGGGACTATTGGTCCCTTCTCCTGCTGAACGCCTCCTCCGCAAACTCCATAAGCAGCCTGGTCCTACCCACGTCCTCCAGAATTCATCCAAACGTCCAGATTTCACGAACACGCTGCACACCTAGTCCATCGAGGTCTCGCAAGTCTGCATAGAGGGGACAAGCACATAGCATGTGCTCCCAATCCTCGTTTAGATCACCGCATGAGCATGCGGCAGTATCGCTAAGGGCTCTCCTATACAGAAATGCGTTGAACGACCCATGCCCAGTCAGCAAGAACCCTGTACGCATCGGGAATCCATAGTTTGGATTCCGATAAACGAGGCTAACGTCCGGAATGAACTCGTAAGTGACCCGCCCGGGTGCACCAACGTCATTCCATCGGTTCTGCCACTCGCGCAGTAAGCACTCATCTATCCGCACCATTCGTTGCTGCCAGCTCAGATCCGCGAGATCTTCGCCGAAGAGCCAGTCGTTCTCCTCCAACGGGTATCCACGCTTAAGCTTGTATTTGACTGATATTTTCATAGCAGCCAAATCAAGCGGGGGAGCTCCAGCAAGCACCTGCAGCGCCATAGTGGACACTGTTCGGCAGACCGTAAGGCAACCTAACAGTATTAACCTTTAGTGGGCAATAAGTCGCCGCCTGGCTATTTGCCTTGCCGTAATGGCATACCACACCGAGGACTGAATCCCTAGTCAGCTCGAAGCACACGCGCCAATGCACCAACGACTCCAGTTATCCGCTCTCGAAGCGAGGCGACGTGCATGAGGAAACTCATGCGCTCACTGACTGTGATGCCAAGGTAGCGGCAGCTGCTGACATGTGGAAACCTCACCAAACGGGCACGCGCTAGGGCACCCTTTAGCAGCATGATTACCGTCTTGCTGGTGGAAAAGGCGACGCCAATTTCCAACCCCCACGTTTCTACGATGGACATTAGTTGCGCTCCTTTTCCTTCTAGCACGGCTCGGGAATTGCCTTTGATAAGAAGCAGCAGATCATCCGCGTAAGCGCTGAAAGCACAGTACGTCTCGAGGCGCCGTAGCAGTACATCCATCAGTAAATCCCAAATAAATGGGCCACTGATTGACCCCTGCGGGCAACCTCTAGTTACTGGAACATTGACTGTCCCAGCACTGCTTCGGATCACTGCGCTTCGTCCGGAGAAGAAGCTTTGCCATAAGCGCATTTCTTGGCATCCCAAGTCGGCTATTCGGCGCAGTGCAGCACTCCATTCGACGTTGTCAAAGGCCCCCTTGAAGTCCACAAAGATTTCGAGCACGTATCGCGCCGAGCTGGCGGCAACACTGCTCTTCACGTGTATCCAAGCGTCCTCCACACAACGCCCCTGGCGAAATCCAAACTGCCATCTGCACCTTCCGGAAGAACTTCTCTTACACGATCAACCATGATTGCCTCAAGCACCTTGCCAAAGACAGGCAGGAGGCATATCCCGCGGTATGAATCGGGCTCGCTTCTATCCTCCTCAGGACCCTTGAGCAGCGCCACAACTCGTGTGCACTTCCACTCACTGGGAAAATACCCCGACCAGATACACCGGGAATAATGCCCCATTAGGTGCTGAGGTATGGCACGCCATACTGCTTTGCAGATTGCGCCATTGATACCGTCCATGCCGGGAGAGCGCTTGCTCTTCAATCAGGCGTTACGGAGGAGCACTCGCGCACAGTCACCCCAATCGGTGACCAGCTCGCCATTTACGCGGAGGCACCGAATCTCCGTGCTCTTTCTGCGGCCTCAGCAAAACCTGTAGACGCGCCCCCATGGATCGTGAACGTTTTCTCCCACGACGCGTCGCCAGCTATCCTCCTTCGCCTTTACGATAAGTTTCTTGTAGTCGGCTGAGGCACGCCTCAGCTCAACCACAATCAACTCAGCGTTGTCGACATCGCCTCGACGTCGGGCATCCTGGAGTCGGCGCCGAAGTCTCCTGACTTCGTGGCGCACAGAGCTAAGGTTGGCGGTCCACCAACCTGCTCTCCTCCTGACAGCACATTATCGCACACAATGTGTACCATCCTTCATAAGGTAGGGACCAGCAGTCCAACGGCAACTGCGAGAAGTCTTCCGAAAGTTCGGTAGACCGCCTAACCATCTCCTCTTCGAACAACCGCCAACGTGCATTGGAGAAGTTCCAGGACGGCACAGGAGCTATGCTCTCAACTGCGCTTATGGTGGTTGGTGTGGCCACAACAGTAATCATGTTGTGGTCACTCAACTCCCACACGTCCACTCTCCACTCGTATGTGGCCCACATAGATGCTGCATCATTGACGATCGTCACGTCGATATCGCTGTGCGCTCTGAGGTTATCGAACGTGAACACCTAGCATCCATTCGGACAGCAGCTCACCCCGATTGTAATTACCTCGCCCCTCGGCATGCCGAGACAGCTTGCTAAGCAACATGGGGGATACTGCATTCGCGTCGAGTCCCAGGATTGCGGGGGTACTGCTGACCTGCAGCAGGGCCGCATCCATGTACCTGAGGTACGGCTCAAGCTCGGTGTCGAATTGGCAGTATGCCGAGCAGAGAAAAATTGAGCCAAAATTTCCCTTAATGCTCAAGCATACGCCGAAGTCAGTAGTTAGGGGGTCCACCAGCATGCAGATTACATCTTGGTAATTCACTACGATGGCTGCCTTCCCTCGCCGATCGGCGAAGAGCCTTCAGGCAGCAAGTCCATCCTCTCATTGCCTAGGTATGGCTCATGCAAGAGTGCGAACAAATGTCCGGACTCTCGCAACCGAACTCCGAGCTCGATGGTAGCTGCTCGGCCTCGGCCACAGTTTGCCTGGATGAAGCTAAACATTAATGTCTAGCATTCACCCTCGCTAGCACTGCCGCATACACAGGGCAGCCAGGGGACAGCATATGATGCCCCGAAGCGTAGTTATAGGCGAACCATCCAATGTACGCCTTTCCGCCATCAAGGACATCGAGAGCCGTGGGGTCGACGTTCATCGTCACATTGACCGTAGGACCATCTGTAACGGACCAAGTGTTCTCCAAATGGACGGCTTTCGAGAAGGCAGCAAGGTCCATCTGCTCCGCAAAATTGTTTTTATACAGCTCCTGCATAAAGTCGTCCGGTATGGTCGCAGTGTCCACATTGCTCACTACTACCTTCGGTCGCTGCGCCGGGCTCAGTTTGACTCCCAGGCCCATTTCACCGAACCTCTTATTCGCAACGACCTTGCGAATTTCACCTGATGAAGGGGTGCGGATGATGGCACCACCACGCGCAAGCCCTCTCACCTCATGCAGGCGGACCCCAAGCGAAGGGGCAATCTCCTTGCGCAATCTCCTTGCGCTCCTCGCCCGACATATTCGGGTCCGTGCTCACCACTACAGCCGACCACGTTTCCCGTGGTTTTCGCGGCGCGGGCACAGGAGCAGCAAGAGGAGCCGGCAGGCTGGGATATGCAGTTGCATACGCGGCGGGTGGCAAGGCGACCACAGCTGGCGCAATAGCGTGCCAAGTTGGCGTCGGCAGCGGCAGCATCAATCGCTGCTTCGCGTTCTCCTCTAGGATCGCATTCCGCACTGACAGCCTAGCAACAATACCCTCGTACTTGTAGCAGCAGTGTCAGCAGCAGCAGCAGCGGCGGCAGCAGCAGCCGAAGTACTCGCAACAACAGGGGCAGCGGTGGCGGCAGAATCAACTGCGGCAGGGGCGACGAAGGTACCCTCGAGAGAGGAGAGCTCGGTCTCCTCCAATACTTCAATTGGCGCCGGCAACCCCTTCTCGTCGTTAACCGCCATCAGCTTTGCCTGCGTTGGCGCCGGGGTGGTCGTCCCTCTAGAAGGCCGTCCTTTACGAAGCCCTCTAGCCTTTTCGGCGACACTGCTTCCACGACGGCTTGCCGAGAGCTCACTCTCGGACAAGCTCATGCTCACGCCCTCCATCGGGAGTAATTTGCAACTTAAGTTGCTCAGCTTGGCTGAGCTTACTCACCAAAGCTAAAGCTAAAATGAGCTTACTCGCAAGAGCTTAAAAGCTTTACTGAGCTTACTCACCACAGTTGGGGTGATATGCTTATTCACCACTACTATGACACTGATACTAACTCACTCGATGGAAAATTTCCAAGCACGTGGTTAGCACCGAAATTCCGAAAAACGCGTTTTTCGCCAAGAATTGCACCAACAAATTCACGAGCGCTTTACGCGATTTTTGATACACTTTTCAGCATTTAATTCAACGAATTAAGCTTACAATGACGTTTTACACGGGAGCACAGCGAAAACACGTCCGTCGTTAATCCATTCATGCGCGTCACTGAGGGGACAGAATGTCAAGTGTTTTAACACTTGCCACAAAGGCTCAATCTCACGGTCCCCATGGACACGGGATTAATTTATGCGTCAATCAGCGCCCCCTTGGAACATTGTTCTGCGGGATTCCAAATAAAAGCCAATCTGTTTGGTCTTGACTTACTCCTTGGTTAGGAGGGAGGCCTATCTAAAACCTCTTCCGATCTGTGGGTCACGGCACCCGGTTCTAAAGCGCAACTCTACGCCGAGCCTAAGCTCTGCCCGCATTTGGCCGTTAACCACAGCCACCACGTTACTCCCCGAAGGGCCGCACCATAGCCAGGACGGAACCAGGTTCCGCGGGCTCTGGCTCCCGTGGTACCAGATTCTAAGCCTCCGGTCAGGCCTCGCGTCTTGAAGAACACTACCAAGTTTGACTCCGAAACAGTCCGGGATTGGTTACCCAAAAAATAGCATAGCTGCAAGGAATAGATGCAAGTTAGCCGAGGCCAACTTACAGGTTGTGCAGTAAATGCCATGCTCATGAACATGGCTTTCTCACTGTTCGGAGCGAGGACTATTCCTTCCTCTTCCGCAAACGCGGCATTGACTTGTTGATCAGTGATCAAACCGCAAAGGCGACCAGTATGTTCCCAACGATCCTTAAGGATTTTGCGAATGGATAGGATTATTCCGACGCCGGTGTTACCAGAAACCTCTGGTCGGGTTGGTTAATCAAAGAAACACTACCAGTTTCAGCTACCATGAAGCCCGGGGACTGGTGGCCCCTAACAAGCAACGCAAAGCTCACGGTACATATCCAAACACCTATTCACGCCCTCTCGAAGCACTCAAGCATTCACATACCCCCACAGACATAGTCGAACACCAACTCATACTACAAACACAAGCACACTAGCTTCCTCAAACAACTGCCAGGCGACGTCTGGAAAATGCAGCCCTCGCAAACTCATTCAACCTAATGACCCTATCACTAGTGGAGAGCACTTGACTTACGTCAAACCATCCTCTATCCTGCCTCACACCCATCGCCACCAGATCACGAAGATCATCGTACAACGGACACCCACAAAGAACATGCCTCCAAGTCTCCTTATCGGTGCCGCACTGGCAGCCTGGACTATCAGTCAGGCGTCTCAAATGCAGAAATGCATTGAGGGAGCCATGACCAGTCAACAAAAACCCAGATATAATGTTGAAACCAAAGTCCGGCCGATCGAGAACAAACGAGACCTCGGAGATGAACCTGTGAGTGACCCGTCCATTCACACCCGAATCCCATCTGACCTGCCAGTCAGTTAAGACACACTCTTTTAACAAATCCTTACATTCACTAATCCCTAAACTCTCCACATTCCTATCAAACAACCAATCATTCTGTGACAACGGCAACCCCTTCTTAATCTTGTAAAGAACGGCCCTATGCCAAACTGCCAAGTCAAGAGGGGCAGCTCGACACAGGCAAACATCCTACCAACATCACTCTCTGGCAAGCCAGCACTTTCTTTCTGCCTGCAACAGTCGAGACTGCATCGCACCACACAGACGACCCGTATGTTGCACATGCAACAAACAGGCCGTCGTAGATAATACGAACAGATCTTCTGCTCAGGCCCCAGTCATTCCGCAAAATACGGCGCAAAATACCACACCGACAAGCCGGTCTCTGACACTGGCGAGATGAGGTGTAAAACACAACCTTTCACCAAAGGTTATGCCGAGATATTTCACCCGTGTTGCAAACCTTAAGCTGGCGCCGTCCAGTCTGACAGATGGATGTCGACTTGATGACAATCTGCCCTTAAGCAGCATTGACACCGTCTTGTCTATTGCCAAACCAACGCCGACACTGTCGCCCCACTCGCGAACAATGCGCAAGCACTCCCTAACACTTGCCTCGATCTCTAGACGCGAACGTCCCTCAACCATGATAAACAAATCGTCAGCATACGCACAGCACTTGCATACCTGTTTCAGCTGCCTCAACAAGGGGTCCATCATAAGGTTCCAAATAAATGGACCACAGGTGGAGCCCTGCGGACAACCACCAACCACATCCCTCCATACACTATCACACTTCCCTACAACACACGCTCGCCTGCCAGAGAAATAAGTCTTTCAGAAAGCTAAGTCTCGGCACCCATACTCCACCAATCTCTGAATCAAACTGGCCCAACTCAAATAGTCGAATGTCTCTTTAAAGTCAACAAAAACTCCTAAGACATACGGGAAGTTACTGGTCTCAACTGAGTCCTTTACGAGCCTCCACGCGTTCTCAACACATCTTCCCTGCCTAAAACCTAATTGCTGATTTAACATTTGGTCACTCACCCTCTCCTGAAGCCGTTCCACCAACACCCTTTCCAGAACTTTTCCAAAAACAGGAAAAAACTGGCTGATTCCCCGAAAAGACCGCAAATTGCTTCGGATCCTGTCGGGTGACTTCAAAAGCACAAACACCCTTGCACACTTCCACGCACTGGGAAACAAACCTTCGATCACACACTTCGTACAACCCAGTCAAATAATCCGGAATGGTTTTCCATCCAGACCAGGGGACTTTCTCGGGGGCAACTTCGAAAAAGCCCTAATTCACTCACCAAGAGGGGATCGGCAGCATCCACTACACTAGGCAGTGGACCCTCCCGATCCTCCCTTAGAAAAAATTCACTCATTAAAACTTCCACACAATCCTTCCAAGCCGTAAGCATAGAGCCTCCGACTTGTAAGGCACACACATTTGTTTCCCTATCTCTACCTCGCATTACTTTATAGACACGACCCCAAGGGTCATCCCTATTGCGATCCAGGAAAGAACGCCACTCATCCTCTTTCACACTCACAAGCCTTTGCTTGTACGCATTTATCCTCCTACCTAGTTCGACTCTAAGCTCGGCCGCGCCCCCAGCATTGGCCGCCCTGGCTCTTTGGAATAGCTTCCTCAGAGACCTGAGAGACCTCCGCTCCGCGGTTAACTCACCCGTACACCACTTCACACGCTTTCGATTAGCCTGACAGTGTCTCTCTATCATGCGATCATTCACACAAGTCACGCACCCATTCACATACTCATCCTGATCATACACATTCATAGCACAGAAGGTGCTAAGCGGAACTTGCGTTACCGGCTCACGCACAAAGAACCCGTGAAGGTTCTAATCGACACCACAAATGCGCCACCAATTGCCTCCAACACTAGCATTCTGGGCCACGGCATGGGTTGCCACAATTTCAATGGGATTATTATCACTCACGCCGTATCCCCCCAACACACACCAGCTAAAACCAAACACCATCGTTGCCACTTCATTCACAAAACTAACATCTATGTTACTTTTTCCCATTGGGCCATCGAATGTGTACCACTCACTGGTACACGGCCCACTCGGCTAGCGTCTCACCACGAGTGTAGTTCAAATATCCAGGTGAATGCCTGGACATTTTACTGAACCACGTGGGGGACGACGTAGTCGCATTAATACCGAGGATTACCGGATCGCTACTCGCCAGTAGTAGCACCACATCCATGTCCGAAATGTACGGCTCAAGGGACTCCCCATACTTGCAATATGCACACACAAAGAAAACACTGCCAAAACTGCCACTCACACCAGTCTGTAGAGTTAACCAAGTTGCACTCCAACGGAAACACCCAACCACGGGGTCGAAGCTCCTCACTTTGAATGAAAACCACTTAATGTTACAGCGCTCGACATCCAAAAGGGACTGCATGGCACTAGCAGTACCCTCCAGAACAACGTTCACTGCTCCATCAGTAGCTTCCCAGGGCTTCGTGACCACGCGCACCTCCTTAACGAAGGCCACGCGGGACATCCTGTCCTTCAGGTTGAGCTTAAACAGATCACAGATCATCACAGGTAATCTGCTTGTGAACCCCCCTGAATGACCACCTTGGGCCCCACTTTCTCGTTCACTGACACACTCAGCCCAACTTCGGCGAACTTTGCGTTGCTCGCAACTTTCCTCCGCTCGGTCAAGGGTCGGGTGCGGAAAACCACACCACCATCCCGCAGAGGCTTAACCTCATGCACCCGCACTCCAAGGGACGGTCCAACCTCAGTCACGACCTTTTTGGCCACGTCCTTGGTGGCCACTCCAGCATTATTGCTGCGGACCACCAAAGNCGCTCGGCCAAGGGTCGGGTGCTGAGAACCACACCACCATCCCGCAGAGGATTAACCTCATGCACCCGCACTCCAAGGGACGGTCCAACCTCAGTCACGACCTTTTTGGCCACGTCCTTGGTGGCCACTCCAGCATTATTGCTGCGGACCACCAAAGACCAGGTGCCCAGTGGCCTGGGCAACGGAGGCGCCGACAAAGCGGCACTTAAACCCCCTTGTTGCAGCACCGAGGGAGTAGCTACCTGCCATCCCACTGCGTCAAAATAACGCCCGGCGGGAGCCGACCCTTCAGGCGCTCGTTTTCCGCAATAAGCGAGAAAATCAGCTCCTCGGACCGACTGCTGCAGCCCATAAGACTGCACACCGTCGCTGCCGGCAGACCACCGTTAAGAGCTGTTCCAGCATCTCTCTGCTAATCGCCTTCATGGCGGCGACCGGTGTCCTCTCATGCGTCTTTGACGTCACCATGGTTGGCGCCACGGGGGTCTCTGCAACGGGAACACCTACTCTTTGCCCTATCTCCCTTATCTCCCCTGGACTGAGGCTATCCTCAGCCCGCAATTTGCCGGACTTCCGCCTCCTGGCCTTCGGAGACATCGAGCTGAGTGCCTCTTCCGACGAGCTCGACGAGCAGCTACCACTCCTCATCGAGCTCTCATCGGCGTCCTCAGCAACGCTCACCTCCTCCTCAGGCCCTTCGCCCACCAGGGTCTTCTTTTTCGGCGGCATGGCCAGCCCTGAAGTACCCTCTTAGTACTCATCTGTAACTATTGCGCACTCGCGTACTACACCGAAGCTTTTTCAGCACAAAAGTTACCTCTACCGTCGAACTTCGAGTTCGCACCATTTGGCGGAGCTTTCGCGAAGCTCATAAAGTGACCTCTATCGGCGAACACCTCGAACAGCTGACCAACAGCTGACAAGCTTTCACAGCTGATAAAGCTTGCGGAGCTTATCAGCAGCTTTTCAGCAGTGACAACACGTGCTTCAGTTTATGGAAAATTACAAATTTAAGTTTGCAATTTAACAATAAACCAATGCCCCGAATCACTCGCGATTAATCACAACCGATAATAAAGCACTCAGCTTCACTTTAAACATCGCGCGGCCAATTTATTTGGCCAAAAACCCACGTTTTCAAAAATTTACAACGGAGCGACAGAAAAACACGTCTGCTCTCCACGACTTCTGAAACGCAACCGGACAGAGGGGACAAGAATGTCAAGTGTTTTAACGTGAGCACCTGCCACGAAGGCTCAATCTCATGGTCCCCATGGACACGGAATTAATTTATGCGTCAATCAGCGCTCCCTTGGAACATTGTTCTGCGGGATACCAAATAAATGTCAATCTGTTTGGTCTTGACTAACTCCTTGGTTAGGAGGGAGACCTATCTAAAACCTCTTCCGATCTGTGGGTCACGGCACCCGGTTGTAAAGCTCAATTTTACGCCGAGCCTAAGCTCTGCCAGCATTTGGGCGTTAACAACAGCCACCACGTTACTCCCCGAAGGGCCGCACCATAGCCAGGACGGAACCAGGTTCCGCGGGCTCTGGCTCCCGTGGTACCAGATTATAAGCCTCCGGTCAGGCCTCGCGTCTCGAAGAACACTACCAAGTTTGACTCCGAAACAGTTCGGAATTGGTTACCCAAAAAATAGCATACATGCAAGTTAGCCGAGTCCAACTTACAGGTGGTACGGTATATGCCATGCTCATGGACATGGTTTTCTCACTGTTCTGAGCGAGGACTATTCCTTCCTCTTCCGCAAACGCGGCATTAACTTCTTGATCAGTGATCAAACCGCAAAGGCGACCAGCTATGTTCCCAACGATCCTTAAGGATTTTGCAAAGGGGTAGAGAGCGAACACCGTCTTCATTATTCAGACGCCGGTGTTACCTGAATCAAAGAAACACTACCAGTCTCAGCTACCATGAAGCCCGGGGACTGGTGGCCCCTAACAAGCAACGCAAAGTTCACGGTACATATCCAAACACCTATTCACGCCTCTTAGAAGCACTCATGCATTCACCTTTTCATACACCCACAGACATAGTCAAACACCAACTCATACTACAAACACAAGCACGCTAGCTTCCTCAAACAACTGCCAGGCGACATCTGGAAAATGCAGCCCTTGCAAACTCATTCAACCTAATAACCCTATCACTAGTGAAGAGCATTTGACTTACGTCAAACCATCCTGTATCCTGCCACGAACCCATCGCCACCAGATCACGAAGATCATCATACAACGGACACTCACAAAGAACATGCATCCAAGACTCCTTCTCCTCCTCCTCTTGTGAGTGATCCGTTCATTCACACTCGAATCCCATCTGACCTGCCAGTCAGTTAAGACACACTCTTTTAACATATCCTTACATTCTCTAATCCCTAAACTCTCCACATTCCTATCAAACAACCAATCATTCTGTGACAACGGCAACCCCTTCTTAATCTTGTAAAGTGTACAGTGCGACACACAGGCAAACATCCTACCAACATCACTCTCTGGCAAGACAGCACTTTCTTTCTGCCTACAACAGTCGAGACTGCATCGCATCACACAGACCCGTATGTTGCACATGCAACAAACAGGCCGTCGTAGACAATCCGAACAGCTCCTCTGCTCAGACCCCAGTTATTCCCCAAAATACGGCGCAAAATACCACACCGACAAGCCGGTCTTAGAGACTGGCAAAATGAGGTGTGAAACACAACCTCTCACCAAAGGTTATGCCGAGATATTTCACCCGTGTTGCAAACCTTAAGCTGGCGCCGTCCAGTCTGACAGATGGATGTCGACTTGATGACAATCTGCCCTTAAGCAGCATTGACACCGTCTTGTCTATTGCCAAACCAACGCCGACACTGTCGCCCCACTCGCGAACAATGCGCAAGCACTCCTCAGCACTTGCCTCGATCTCTAGACGCGACCGTTTCTCAACCATGATGAGCAAATCATCAGCATACGCACAGCACTTGCATACCTGTTTCAGCTGCCTCAACAAGGGGTCCATCATAAGGTTCCAAATAAATGGACCACAGGTGGAGCCCTGCGGACAACCACCAACCACATCCCTCCATACACTATCACACTTCCCTACAACACACGCTCGCCTGCCAGAGAAATAATTCTTTCAGAGAGCTAAGTTTCGGCACATACCCTCCACCAATCTCTGAATCACACTGGCCTAACTCAAATAGTCAAACGTCTCTTTAAAGTCCATAAAAACTCCTAGGACATACGGGGAGTTGCTGGTCTCAACTGAGTCCTTTACGAGCCTCCACGCGTCCTCAACACATCTACCCTGCCTAAAACCAAATTGCTGATTTTACATTTGGTCACTAACCCTCTCCTGAAGCCGTTCCACCAACACCCTTTCCAGAACTTTTTCAAGAACTGAATTAAGGCTGATTTCCCGTAAAGACCGCGAATTGCTCCGGATCCTGTCGGGTGACTTCAAAAGCACAAACACCCTTGCACACTTCCACGCACTGGGAAACACACCTTCGTTCACACACTTTTCATACAACCCAGTCATATAATCCGGAATGGATTTCCAGACAGTCTTACATACATCCCCAGTAAATCCATCCAAGCCAGGGGACTTTCTCTTGGGCAACCTCGAAAAAGCCCACTCTAATTCACTCACCAAGAGGGGATCGGCAGCATCCACTACACTAGGCAGTGGACCCTCCCGATCCTCCCTTGGAACAAATTCACTCATTAAAACTTCCACACAATCCTTCCAAGCCGTTAGCATAGAGCCTCCAACTTGTAAGGCACACACATTCGTTTCCCTACCTCTACCTCGCACTACTTTATACACACGGCCCCAAGGGTCATCCCTATTGCGCTCCAGGAAAGAACGCCTCTCATTCTCTTTCACACTTACAAGCCTATGCTTGTACACATTCATCCTCCTACATAGTTCGACTCTAAGCTCGGCCGCGCCCTCAGCATTGGCCGCCCTGGCTCTTTGGAATCGCTTCCTCAGAGACCTGAGAGCCCTTCGCTCCGCGGTTAATTCAGCCGTCCATCACTTCACACGCTTTCGATTCACCTGACGGTGTCTCTCAAACATGCGATCATTCGCACAAGTCACGCACCCATTCACATACTCATCCTGATCATCCACATTCATAGCACAGAAGGTGCTAAGCGGAACTTGCATTACCGCCTCACGCACAAAGAAACCCCCAACACTAGATTTCTGGGTTGCCACAATTTCAAATTATTATCACTCACGCCATATCCCCCAACACACACCAGCTAAAACCAAACACCATCGTTGCCATTTCATTCACAAAACTAATATCTATGTCAATTTTCCCCATTGGGCCATCGAATGTGTACCACCTGGGACACGGCCCACCCGGCTAGCGTCTCACCCCGAGTGAAGTTCAAATATCCAGGCGAATGCCTGGACATTTTACTGAACTACATGGGGGACGACGTAGTCGCATTAATACCAAGGATTACCGGATCGCTACTCGCCAGTAGTAGCACCACATCCATGTACGAAATAAACGGCTCACCCACAGGAACACCCGCATTACTGCGGGCAGTCCCCGCACATAACCATTGGTTGCATACTGTTACTGAAGCAGAATCACACCACAGCCTCTTTCACTTATCATTTGTTCCACATCACACATGGCTGCAAACGCCCTCTGGCAATTCATCTGAAGAATGCAACTAGACATTAATGTCTAGCCGCCATCCGAGCCACCATGCCACTGTACACAGAGCAAGCCGCGGACATCATAAGATGCCCCGATGGTTTGCCCTTAAGCGCACAGTTCCGGCAATTTAACGCGTTAACGCACTTGCCGGAGCGGTGTCCCGCATGTCCACACCGGCGACATACGTCGCTCGGGGACCTGCATTTTGCGACCCTGTGGTCGAAACCGAGAAACGGAAACCCCACCACGGGGTCGAAGCTCCTAACTCTGAATGAGAACCACTTGATGCTCGACATCCAAAAGGGACTGCATGGCACTAGCAGTACCCTCCAGAACAACGTTCACTGCTCCATCAGTAGCTTCCCAGGGCTTCGTGACCACGCGCACCTCCTTAACGAAGGCCACGCGGGACATCCTGTTCTTCAGGTTGAGCTTAAACAGATCACAGATCATCACAGGTAATCTGCTTGTGAACCCCCCTGAATGACCACCTTGGGCCCCACTTTCTCGTTCACTGACACACTCAGCCCAACTTCGGCGAACTTTGCGTTGCTCGCAACTTTCCTCCGCTCGGCCAAGGGTCGGGTGCTGAGAACCACACCACCATCCCGCAGAGGATTAACCTCACGACCTTTTTGGCCACGTCCTTGGTGGCCACTCCAGCATTATTGCTGCGGACCACCAAAGACCAGGTGTCCACTGGCCTGGGCAACGGAGGCGCCGACAAAGCGGCACTTGAACCCCCTTGTTGCAGCACCGAGGGAGCAGCTACCTGTTATCCCACTGCGTCAAAATAACGCCCGGCGGGGGCCGACCCTTCAGGCGCTCGTTTTCCGCAATAAGCGAGAAAATCAGCTCCTTGGACCGACTGCTGCAGCCCATAAGACTGCACACCGTCGCTGCCGGCAGAACACCGTTGAGAGCTGTTCCAGCATCTCCCTGCTAATCGCCTTCATGGCGGCGACCGGTGACCTCTCATGCGTCTTTGACGCCACCATGGTAGGCGCCACGGGGGTCTCTGCAGCGGGAACTCCTACTCCTGGCCCTACCCTACCTCCTCTACCCTACGGGCTGCGGGTCTTATCTCCCCTGGACTGGGGCTATCCTCAGCCCGCAATTTGCCGGACTTCCGCCTCCTGGCCTTCGGAGACATCGAGCTGAGTGCCTCTTCCGACGAGCTCGACGAGCAGCTACCACTCCTCATCGAGCTCTCATCGGCGTCCTCAGCAACGCTCACCTCCTCCTCAGGCCCTTCGCCCACCAGGGTCTTCTTTTTCGGCGGCATGGCCAGCCCTGAAGTACCCTCTTAGTACTCATCTGTAACTATTGCGCACTCGCGAACTACACCGAAGCTTTTTCAGCACAAAAGTTACCTCTACCGTCGAACTTCGAGTTCGCACCATTTGGCGGAGCTTTCGCGAAGCTCATAAAGTGACCTCTATCGGCGAACACCTCGAACAGCTGACCAACAGCTGACAAGCTTTCACAGCTGATAAAGCTTGCGGAGCTTATCAGCAGCTTTTCAGCAGTGACAACACGTGCTTCAGTTTATGGAAAATTACAAATTTTAGTTTGCAATTTAACAATAAACCAATGCCCCGAATCACTCGCGATTAATCACAACCGATAATAAAGCACTCAGTTTCACTTTAAACACCGCGCGGCTAATTTATTTGGCCAAAATATCACATTTTCAAAAATTAACAACGGAGCGACTGAAAAACATGTCTGCTCTCCACGACTTCTGAAACGCAACTGGACAGAGGGGACAAGTAGAGAATCGGAACGGTACTTATTTCAGTAGTAAGCACTCGTTTATCCGCACCATTCGTTGCTGCCAGCTCAGATCCGCGAGATCTTCGCCGTAGAGCCAGTCGTTCTCCTCCAACGGGTATCCACGCTTAAGCTTGTATTTGACCGCTATTTTCATGGCAGCCAAATCAAGCGGGGGAGCTCCAGCAAGCACCTGCAGCGCCACAGTAAACACTGTTCGGCAAACCGGAAGGCAACCTAACAGGATTTACCTTTGGCAGCAGTCGCCAAGTTTGCCTTGCCGTAATGGCATACCACACCGAGGCACCAAATAGCGCACAAGGCACCATGAGTCCAGCATATATGGTCTGCCTGGCTCGAGGTCTGAATCCCCAGTCAGCTCGAGCACACGCGCCAATGCACCAACGACTCCAGTCATCCGCTCTCGAAGCGAGGCGACGTGCATGAGGAAACTCATGCGCTCACTGATTGTGATGCCAAGGTACCGGCAGCTGCTGACATATGGCAAGTTTGCTCCTGCAAACCTCACCAAAGGGGCACGCGCTAGGGCACCCTTTAGCATCATGATCACCGTCTTGCTGGTGGAAACGGCGACTCCAATTTCCACCCCCCACGTTTCTACGGTGGACATTAGATGCCCTCCTTTTCCTTCTATGAGAAGCAGCAGATCATCCGCGTATGCGCTGAAAGCACAGTACGTCTCGAGACGCCGTAGCAGTACATCCATCAGTAGATCCCAAATAAATGGGCCACTGATTGACCCCTGCGTGCAACCTCTGGTCTACATTGATTCCTCCAGCACTGCTTCGGATCACTGCGCTTCGTCCGGAGAAAAAGCTTTGCCATAGGCGCATTTCTCGGCATCCCAAGTCTGCCAATCGGCGCAGTGCAGCACTCTATTCGAATAATGGGGAATAAATCCCGCCATACTGCCTTGCAGATTGCGCCATTGATACCGTCCATGCCGGGAGAGCGATTGCTCTTCAACCTGGCGACACAAGTATCAACCTCGACTTCTTCGAGGTCCGGTGGGACATCCTCCGTGAAGACATTCGGTGCGTCGGACTCCGCAACTGGAAAAAATGTTACGAAGGAGCATTCGCGCACAGTCACCCCTATCGGTGACCAGCTCGCCATTTACGCGGAGGCACCCAATCTCCGTGCACGTTCTGCGGCCTCGGCAATACCTGTAAACACGCCCCCATGGATCGTGAATTTTTTCTCCCACGAAGCGCTGCCAGCTATACTTCTTCGCTTTTACGATAAGTTTCATGTAGTCGGCTGAGGCACGCCTCAGCTCAACCACAATCAACTCAGCGTTGTCGACATCGCCTCGACGTCGGGCATCCTGCAGTCGGCGCCGAAGCCTCCTGACTTCGCGGCGCACAGAGCTAAGGTTGGCGGTCCACCAACCTGCTCTCCTCTTTGGCGATCTCGACGTCCTCATCGTCATTATCGCACACAATGTGTTCCATCCTGCACAAGGTAGAAACTTGCTGGTCCAACGGCATTTGCGAGAAGTCTTCCGGAAGTTCGGTGGACCGCCTAACCATCTCCTCTTCGAACAAACGACAACGTGCATTGGAGAAGTTCCAGGACGGCACAGGAGCTATGCTCTCAACTGTGCTTGTGGTGGTTGGTGTGACCACAACAGTAATCATGTTGTGGTCACTCAACTCCCACACGTCCACTCTCCACTCGTATGTGGCCCACATAGATGCTGCATCATTGACGATCGTCACGTCGATATCGCTGTGCGCTCTGAGGTTTTTGAACGTGAACACCTCGCTTGACTGGTTCAGGGCAACAGCTCCTTTCTCCAGCATCCACTCAGACAGCAGCTCACCCCGATTATAGTTAGCTCACCCCTCGGCATGCCGAGAGAGCTTGCTAAACCACTTGGGGGATACTGCATTCGCGTCGAGTCCCAGGATTGCAGGGGTTCTGCTGGCCTGCAGCAGGACCGCATCCATGTACCTGAAGTACGGCTCAAGCTCGGAGAAAAATGTAGCCAAAATTTCCCTTAATGCTCAAGTCAGTGGTTAGGGGTCCACCAGCATGCAGATTATATCCTGGTGATTCGCTACGATGGCTGCCTTCCCTCGCCGATCGGCGAAGAGCCTCATCCATTCAGTCAGCAAGTACATCCTCTCGTCGCCTAGGTATGGCTTATGCAAGAGTGCGAACAAATGACCGGACTCTCGCAACCGGACTCCGAGCTCGATGGTAGCTTCTCGGCCTCGGCCACAGTTTGCCTGGATGAAGCTAAACATTAATGTCTAGCATTCACCCTCGCTAGCACTGCCGCATACACAGGGCAGCCCGGGGACAGCATATGATGTCCCGAAGCGTAGCCCTTGAATCGGCAATTCCGACAATCCACCGGATTAGTGCAGCCTCGCGCACTGTGACCGGTTTGACCACACTGCCGGCAAACGTTGTCCTTGTATCGGCATTGGGCTACTTTGTGGTCAAATCCGACGCACCTATGGCATGCATAAGTGCGTACCAGCGCTAGGCAGTTGTAGGCGAACCATCCAATGTACGCCTTTCCGCCATCAAGGACATCGAGAGCCGTGGTGTCGACGTTCAGCGTCACATTGCCCGTAGGACCATCTGTAACGGACCAAATAGACGGCTTTCGAGAATGCAGCAAGGTCCATGTGCTCCGCAAAAATGTTTTTATACAGCTCCTGCATAAAGTCGTCCGGTATGGTCGCAGTGTCCACATTGCTCACTACTACCTTCGGTCGCTGCGCAGGGCTCGGTTTGACCTCAAGGCCAATTTCACCGAACCTCTTATTCGCAACGACCTTGCGAAGTTCACCTGATGAGGGGGTGCGGATGATGGCACCACCACGCGCAAGCCCTCTCACCTCATGCAGGCGGACCCCAAGCGAAGAGGCAATCGCCTTGCGCACCCTTTCGGCAACCTCCTTGCCCGACATATTCGGGTCCAAGTTGGCGCCGGCAGCGGCAGCATCAATCGCTGCTTCGCGTTCTCTTCCAGGATCGCATTCCGTACTGACAGCCTAGCAACAATACCCTCGTACTTGTCGAGACACATCGTCATGGCGACAGCCTGCTCCGAGGTCAGCTGTATTTTTATTGTTTCTCCAACAAAAATCTCACGTATGTAGGCTAGCTCGTCAGCAATAGCTTCAGCTGAATTGGCAACGATAGGTGGGACGGGGGTAGCAGTATCCGCAGCAGTGTCAGCAGCAGCAGCAGCAGCGGCGCTAGCAGCTGCCGACGTACTCGCAACAACAGGGGCAGCGGTGGTGGCAGAATCAGCTGTGGCAGGGGCGACGAAGGGTGGCCGTCGCCCTAGAATGCCGTCCTCTACGAAGCCCTCTAGCCTTTTCGGCCACACTGCTTGCACGACTGCTTGCCGAGAGCTCACTCTCGGACAGGAGTAATTTCCAACTTAAGTTGTTACTATTTATTGTTGCGTACTTTTAGGCTGCGTACTCACCAGTTTAATCGTCTTCATGGCTGAACAGCTGGGCTGAGCTTACTCACCAAAGCTTAAGCTAAAATGAGCTTGCTTACCAAAAGCTCGAAAGCTGATATGAGCTTACTCGCAAGAGCTTAAAAGCTTCACTGAGCTTACTCACCACAGTTTGGGTGATATGCTTATTCACCACTACCAAGACACTAACTAACTCACGCGACGGAAAATTTCCAACCACGTGGTTAGCACCGAAATTCCGAAAAACGCGTTTTTCGCCAAGAAAAGCGAGTTTTTCCGCACGGAAATTGCACCAACAAAATCACGAGTGCTTTACGCGATTTTTGATACACTTTTCAGCATTTAATTCAACGAATTAAGCATACAATGACGTTTTACACGGGAGCACAGCGAAACACGTCCATCGTTAATCCATTCATGCGCGTCACTAATTAGATGACGAGGCATTCGGCTACCTTAAGAGAGTCATAGTTACTCCCGCTGATGACCCGCGCTTACTTGAATTTCTTCACTTTGACATTCAGAGCACTGGGTAAAAAATTACATTGTGTCAACACCCGCTAGTGCCATCACAATGCTTTGTTTTAATTACACAGTCGGATTCCCCAAATCCGTGCCAGTTCTGAATTGATTGTTAATTGTTATTCGTTATAACTAATAAGAACTTATTGGTTTGAAACAATTAGTATTCTTCAAAATTTTAGCAAAGTGACACAATTTGCTACGTAACTAAACTATCCTATACATTACCGCTAAAGTAGATGAGAGATGAGAGAAGGTACAATGGTAGCGTAGAAGTGTTTGGCGTAAGCCTGCATGGAGCTGCCATTGGTACAGATCTTGGTGGTAGTAGCAAATAATCGAATGAGCCCTTGGAGGACTAAATTGTGGTTGATCACGAGTTACTTAAGCGCCATCCATTTTAAGGGATAGTTGCTTCGGCAGGTGATTTCGACTTCCGTGATCACCGTACTGCTGTTTCAAGCAACCAACGCCTTTCATGGTATTTGCATGAGTTGTTAATTTGGACACCGTAACATTCGTTTGGTTCATCCCACTGCGCCAGTTCTGCTTACTAAAAGTGGCCCACTAGGCACATTATATCATAACCTTAAACTTCATATCAAGAAAGTTAAGGTTCTTACCCATTTAAAGTTTGAGAATAGGTTAAGATCGTTTCGACCCTAAGGCCTCTAATCATTCGCTTTACCAGATAAGATTATTTTATATAATATTAAAATGCACCAGCTATCCTGAGGGAAACTTCGGAAGGAACTAGCTACTAGTCCCCTATACTCAATTCTGACAATCGTTTTGCACGTCAGAACTGTTTCGGTCTTCCATCAGGGTTTCCCTTGACTTCAACCTGATGAAGTATAGTTCACCATCTTTCGGGTCACAACATATATACTTAAGGTACGTTCCAGTTAGAGGCATAAATAATATAAATATCAATATACATACTATTTAGAGCGCCCGGGGATTGTGTTAATTAACTATAAATAGTTAAGAAACTAATCCCATTATTAGTCAAGCTAATTACGCTATGG
The DNA here is from genome assembly GCA_021224005.1 of Drosophila setifemur. Lineage (NCBI taxonomy): Eukaryota > Metazoa > Arthropoda > Insecta > Diptera > Drosophilidae > Drosophila > Drosophila setifemur. The sequence goes on from JAJJHY010007805.1 coordinate 166,688, forward strand.
TCCATGTTTCAATACGGGTCCCGAAGGTATCCTGAATCTTTCGCATTGTTAATCATACAAATGCCTATAATAAACACAAGTAAGAACGTTACAGTCGAGTTTCCCGACTGTTACAGACCCTGTACAAGTTTGGTTATAAGCAAAAAAAATTTTAAAAACAATTATGTACACCGAGTCCGGGTCTGGGATTCGAACCCAAGATCTTCTTGCTTTCAGCCAAACGTCGTCACCATTCGACCACCCCATACTTTTTGAACCAGCAGCTAATACAGTATGAATTTATTAAAGGCGCACATTCATACATATGTATATGTAGGTAGTGCATTCTCAGCGGCATTTCCGAGAAAAATCAACCACCGAAAGCAAACGATTTACCGTTTGTTTGAGCAAATAAACAGATTGCTTGTGGTTAGCGCCTGTAAGCTTTGGGTAATTATTGTGCGCTTCCTAGTTAACCAATATTGATACATTTTTAGGATCTGTAGAAATCTATGCTTAAATTGCATGTGAATTTTACAAAAATTTTAGCTTGAAAATTGTGCAGTGCATTGCAGTGCAAAAATTAAAGTTACAAATTACGGAGGCGGTGGGCGTGGCACAGACAAACAAAAATAAACTTCAGCTGCGTCAGTACTAGCAGAATCTACACTATCTCATACAATTGCTGAGATCCGTGCGTTCATATGGACGGACAGACGGACTGACGGACAGACAGCTCGTCATGCTGATCAAGAATATATATACTTTGTGGGGTCTGCCACGCCTCCTTCTGCCTGTTACATACATTTGCACAAACTTTATATACCCTCAACCCTTTGGGTACAGGGTCTAAACAAAATTTTTGTTTGGTTTGGTAAGATTTTAGTAGTCTGATTTATTATTATAAATAATAATAAATTTATTAACGGAAAGGAAATTAAAATAATGATCCTTCAGCAGGTTCACCTACGGAAACCTTGTTACGACTTTTACTTCCTCTAAATAAGCAAGTTCGGTCAACTTTTGCGAAACAACCGTAACACGCAAGGCGTCACAGTGATCACGTCCGGAGACCTCACTAAATATTTCAATCGGTAGTAGCGACGGGCGGTGTGTGCAAAGGGCAAGGACGTAATCAATGCGAGTTAATGACTCACACTTACTGGGAATTCCAAGTTCATGTTAACAGTTTCAGTTCACAATCCCAAGCATGAAAGTGATTCAGCGGTTTACCAGGACCTCTCGGTCTAGGAAATACACGTTGATGCTTTTATTGTAGCGCGCGTGCAGCCCAGGACATCTAAGGGCATCATGGACCTGTTATTGCGCAATCTCATTATTGCTAGACGAAATTTGTCCATTTAATAAGCTAGTGTTCTTATAATGGGACAAACAGGTACGGCTCCACTTACATAAACACATTCAAACGCAATAAACATTTTACTGCCACCGCGAATGAAGACTATTTAAACTTCAACACCATAATCCTAAAGATATCTATTTAATATATTTGAGTCTCATTCGTTATCGGAATGATCCAGACAAATCACTCCACGAACTAAGAACGGCCATGCACTACCACCCATAGATTCGAGAGAGAGCTATCAATCTGTCTTAAACACTTATGTTCGGACCTGGTAAGTTTTCCCGTGTTGAGTCAAACTAAGTCGCAGGCTCTACTCCTGGTGGTGCCCTTCCGTCAATTCCATACACTTCTCCCGGAGCCCAAAAGCTTTGGTTTCCCGGGAAGCGACTGAGAGAGCCATAAAAGTAGCTACACCCAATAGCTAGCTGGCATCGTTTATGGTTACAACTAGGGCGGTATCTGATCGCCTTCGAACCTCTAACTTTCGTTCTTGATTAATGAAAACATCTTTGGCAAATGCTTTCGCTTAAGTAAGTCTTACGACGGTCCAAGAATTTCACCTCTCGCGTCGTAATACTAATGCCCCCAAACTGCTTCTATTAATCATTAGCTCTTGATCTGAAAACCAATAAAAGCAGAACCGAGGTCTTATTTCATTATCCCATGCACAGAATATTCAGGCATTTGAAGCCTGCTTTAAGCACTCTAATTTGTTCAAAGTAATTGTACCGGCCCACAATAACACTCGTTTAAGAGCACTAATGCAGGTTTTTAAATAGGAGGAACATATGAAAAAATACAAGTATCTAAACACATATAAGAACTCCACCGGTAATACGCTTACATACATAAAGGTATAGTACTAACTACATTTGTAAGTTGTACTACCCGTATGAAGCACAAGTTCAACTACGAACGTTTTAACCGCAACAACTTTAATATACGCTATTGGAGCTGGAATTACCGCGGCTGCTGGCACCAGACTTGCCCTCCAATTGGTCCTTGCTAAAGGATTTAAAGTGCACTCATTCCAATTACAGGGCCTCGGATATGAGTCCTGTATTGTTATTTTTCGTCACTGCCTCCCCGAGCTGGAAGTTGGTAATTTAAGCGCCTGTTGCCTTCCTTAGATGTGGTAGCCGTTTCTCCGGAATCGAACCCTGATTCCCCGTTACCCGTTCCAACCATGATAGTCCTAGATACTACCATCAAATGTTGATAGGGCAGATATTTGAAAGATCTGTTGTCGGTACAAGACCATACGAGCTGCATGTTATCTAGAGTTCAACCAATATAACGATATTGCGATCGCTTGGTTTTAGCCGAATAAAGCACATGTCCCATAAGGTTAATGTTTTAATTGCATGTATTAGCTCTAGATTACCACAGTTATCCAAGTAACTGTTAACGATCTAAGGAACCATAACTGATATAATGAGCCTTTTGCGGTTTCACTTTTAATTCGTGTGTAAGTTTTCATTACTGAAGGGTATCAAACAGTCGGTAGATATCTTGGATGATTCTTGAATCACCCTAGTGTTTCTAGATGCCGAATCAGCATACCCGCTTTTGGGGGCTATGCCTGGGTCCCATCAGTTCCCGGTATGCGCCTAACAGCACACTGTTGATAACAGCCCACGCTTAATAGCATACTGTTGATAACAGCCCGCGCGCTTAACAGCATACTATTTATAACAGCCCGCGCGCTTAACAGCACTCTGCCAGCAACAGCATCAAGGGCAGCTTTTCCGGCGCCGACTTCACATCTGTCAGTTCTATCTTACATTTATTGGAATAAAGTGCACATGGCTCGTTAGCCTTGCTCCGGCCATCGCCGTTTTCTTATTTGCATTCGCCCACTGAGCTAAAGGCCAGGGGTATAAGGGGCAGTCACCCTCTCACCGTAAACTTCAATTGACACTCAGCAAGCACCCTACCGGTGCCACATCATCAACGGCCATCTTGGAGCAGCGTTTTTGCCCACCCGCCAATTCTCAACTAATCACTTGGACATCAGCCATCCAGCGGCTGCCATACCACCCAGCAAGCACCCTACCGGTGCCACGTCAGCATCGGCCCGTTCAAGAGCAGCGCCGCCACCGGGCCATAACCATAAAATAACTTGTACTTAGACATGCATGGCTTAATCTTTGAGACAAGCATATTCTTCTTCATATTATCCTTCATATAATTGATTGCAATAATGTAATATTTATAATAATATACATAGTTGTTTTTACACAAAACTAAACTGAATATGGCCCATTTTATTATACAGCAATCATATTCGTATGTTCTTTTGATTTAAATTAAATTGTATTTACAATTTTTGCTCCGCAAAAGTCGTCCGGTATAGTAGCAGTGTCAACATTGCTAACTATTACCTTTGGTCGCTGCCCAGGGCTCGGTTTGACCTCCAGGCCTATTTCACCGAACCTCTTATTCGCAACGACCTTGCGAATTTCACCCGATGAGGTGTGCGGATGAAGCCCTCTTACCTCATGCAGACGAATCCCAAGCGAAGGGGCAATCTCCTTGCGCACCCTTTCGGCAACCTCCTTGCCCGACATATTCGGGTCCTTGCTCACCACTACAGCCGACCACGTTTCCCGTGGTTTTCGCGGCGCGGGCACAGGAGCAGCAAGAGGAGCCGGCAGGCTAGGATATGTAGTAGCATACGCAGCGGGTGGCAAGGCGACCACAGCTGGCGCCATAGAGTGCCTTCTTGGCGTCGGCGGCGGCAGCATCAATCTCTGCTTAGCGTTCTCTTCCAGGATCGCATTGCGCACTGACAGCCTAGCAACAATACCCTCGAACTTGTCGAGACACATCGTCATGGCGACAGCCTGCTCCGAGGTCAGCTGTATTTTTATTGTTTCTCCAACAAAAATCTCACGTATGTAGGCTAGCTCGTCAGCAATAGCTTCAGCTGAATTGGCAACGAGTGGTGGGACGGGGGTAGCAGTAGCCGCAACAGTGTCAGCAGCAGCAGCTGCAGCGCCAGCAGCAGCCGACGTAGTCGCAACAACAGGAGAAGCGGTAGCGGCAGAATCAACTGCGGCAGGGGCGACGAAGGTACCCTCGAGAGAGGAGAGCTCGGTCTCCTCCAATACTCCAATTGGCGCCGGCAACCCCTTCTCGTTGTTGACCGCCATCAGCTTTGCCTGCGTTGGCACCGAGGTGGCCGTCGCCCTAGAAGGCCGTCCTCTACGACGTCCTCTAGCCTTTTCTACCACACTGCTTGCACGACTGCTTGCCGAGAGCTCACTCTCGGACAAGCTCGTGCTCGCGCCCTCCATCGGTAGTAATTTGCAACTTAAGTTGCTACTATTTATTGTTGCGTACTTTGTGGCTGCATTCTCACCCGTGCCTAATAGTCTTCTAGGCTGAACAACTGGGCTGAGCTTACTCACCAAAGCTAAAGCTAAAACAAGTAAGAACGTTACAGTCGAGTTTCCCGACTGTTACAGACCCTGTACAAAAAAAAAATTATATATATATATATTCACACCGAGTCCGGTCTGGGATTCGAACCCAAGATCTTCGCGTTTTAAGTCGAACGTCGTAACCATGCTACAAACCCAAACTTTTTGAACCGACAGCTAATACAGTATAAATATATTGAAGACGCACAT
>JAJJHY010007896.1:0-17741 GCA_021224005.1 Drosophila setifemur
TATAAAGTAACTAATTTAAGCTATCGCGATCACTATCTGCGGTAATCATCAGCTTTTTCCATTCGCTACACGAGTGCATGCACCTGTTTATTTAAATAATACTGAGCAAGTAATTTTGTGTAAGCTTAGTGTTGTTGTAGTTTGTTCATCATCTCCGTTTTGCGTGTAAATCTATTAACCGCAATTCTTAGTAAAGTCGCTCTCTCTCTCCAAACCTATAAATTTGTAAATCTATTTACCGCAACAGTAGTAAAGTCCCTCTCTCTGTTCATAATTCCCTCTTTCTCCGAAATTCTCGCCTCTCTTTGCACAGTGGTCCACAGTACGGCAAAAATGTCAGAAATTATCTGTTCAGTGAAAACTTGCCGCAAAGCTATTACAGCGAGACAAGCAAGTATCCACTGTTGGCTGTGCGAAAGTGTCATGCATTGCAAGTGCGTGAGCTATTCCGGGCATGTAGCCGATGTCATGGCCCTTAGGACTGGGTTGCATTATTGTTGCGAGGCCTGCCGCGAGATTGAGAACGAAATAAAATCTGATTTTCGGGCTTAGAGGCCCAAACTTTCAACTTCCATCTTACTCTAGTAGACTCATGCTACTAAACCTACCCACACTTACTAATCGTAGAACAATGAGGTTGATAGTTTTGCCTTGTTAGAACGCATCAACTTTAATGTGCCCGGTAGACGTACAAGAAATTTTATCCCAACTTTACGAGTATACTATAGTAGTTCGAATTATGTCCTGCATGAGCCCTTTCGAGTACTTTGCTCATAGTACAACGTGGTGCACCAACTAACATCCGATTTTTCTTCTATTAACGTCCTTACGCATATTAAGTCCTTAATTCCTACCTACCTCACTCACCACAATTTTATAAACTATTCCTCAAAATCTTTCTACTATTTTCCCTGCATGCTCGGTCCTATCTTCGCGATCGAGCCGTACGAGCCGTGGGTTGCATCACGTGCAACAGAATTCGGGGTGGTGATGACAATGGAAAACCATTGGGTGGTAGGTTTTTTTTATGATAAATGATTCGATACCAAACAAGCGAGCAAAAAAGTGCTATAGGGAGTGATGTGGGAACATTAAATACAAAATGTGAGAAGCAAATGAAATGATCAAAAATATTGAAAGAAAACCACTGCTGGGTCGTATTTCTTATAAGTGATTACGGTTTGTGGTATATGGAACAATGTAATGAAAATATATATGAGAAATATGAAGTAAATAATTATATTGAAGGAAAACCATTGTTGGGAGGTATTTCTTTTGATAAATTATCCGATACCAAACAAGAGAGAAAATTGCGCCTTTAATCAATTGCGCCTTTTGCGTTCCAAGAATTTTTACAATGTATTGCGAAGCATAATCGAATTTCACAATGTGATGCGACAGGTCTAAAAATTCAAAATGAAAAACTTTTGGCCCGGGTTCATGGGAACAGATCGAAAAATGCAGAAGTCAGTCTTATTCGAGTGTTGCTCGAGTCCAGTTTGATGGACTCCGCGATCGGTCAACAAATATAATTAGCTTTAAGAAAAGTGTCTTGTACTTAAGTTTAATAAATAAAGGTTTATCACCAAATTGCTATTAAATAAAAAATATATTTTTTTAAATCATCGATCGATAATTAATCTAACTGGCGCACAACATGGGGCCGCGACATAAAAAGTTTTCAAAAATGTTTAATGAAAAATAAATTAAATATAAAAGGAGCTCGAGCGGCCAACAACTCAACATTTTTAGTGAAAAAACAAGAAAGGAAGGCTAGCTTCGGTACCCGAAGCTTAGAATACCCTTGCAGACCAGTTGTTTTAAACCGTTCAATCGTTTGTATGGCAGCTATAGGATATAGTAATCCGATTTTTGGGTTTTTAAATTTCTAAAAAGGCTTTACTGTCTATGAAAACTGTTTTTTTCTCAAGAATGAATTAATTGTCTTGAAAAACACCAGAGTTATGCTCAATGACCCATTTTCTCCCATCGTTCCTATGGCAGCTATAGGATATAGTAGTCCAATTTTGATGAAACTTTTAGGATATGTTAAAATTGCTATTAAATAGAGATTTCCAAGAAATAAATATATTATCTTTAAAAATGGCGAAAATTTGGAACTTTTTCCCAATCGTTCCTATGGCAGCTATGTGATGTAGTGTTCCGATTCCGGCCGTTCCGACTTATATACTACCTGCAACAGATTGAAGGGTCGGTGCAAAGTTTCAGCCCGATAGCTTTAAAACTGAGGGACTAGTTTACATAGCAACCGACAGACGGACAGACNTATGCTCAATGACCCATTTTTTCCCATAGTTCCTATGGCAGCTTTAGGATATAGTAGTCCGATTTTAATGAAACTTTCAGGATATGTTAAAATTGCTATTAAATAGAGTTTTCCAAGAAATAAATAAATTATCTTGAAAAATTTCGAAATTTTGGCACTTTTTTCCAATCGTTCCTATGGCAGCTATGTGATATAGTGTTCCGATTCCGGCCGTTCCGACTTATATAGTAACTGCAACAGGTTGAAGGGTCGGTGCAAAGTTTCAGCCTGATAGCTTTAAAACTGAGGGACTAGTTTACATAGCAACCGTCAGACGGACAGACAGACGGACATGGCTAGATCGACTCGGCTGGTGATGCTGATCAAGAATATATATACTTTATAGGGTCGGAAATGTCTTCTTCACTGCGTTACAAACTTCTGGTCAAAATTATAATACCCTCTGCAAGGGTATAATTAAAACATCCACCTAACAACACATCAAAGTGACAGTGATCGTTAACAACATTTAATTGGAAAGTAATTAAGGAAATAATCCATTTAAAATGTGGACCAAAATCTTAATCAAAAAATACAAGATCACAAAATAAATCAAACAACGCACCAAATTAAAACAACATTAAAGAAACAAGAAAAACCAAAGAAGGAAGGAAGGTCATTCTCTAGTCATCAATCTACACTGGAAAACATTTTTTCGCTGACATCAGGAAGAAAGATCAACCCACAAACTCACAGAAGGAGTACCCCTTTGGGACAGTCACGGGATGAATTAAGTATTTACAATGATAAAAAATTAACGATTATAATTTAAGATCAGGGTATTGACAGATATAATATAAGATTTATTAAAACTGTAAGATTGATTCGCGATTGAGTAAATAATATCAAGCAACAAGCTGGATAATTTAATAAATAGCCTCGGTGAATTAAATTTAAGAATGGCAACCGAACGTTCAGCACCAAGTTTTTCTGCAGGGAGTATAGCCTCAGCCGGCAACTTGACAGTGGAAATAATTAATAGATTAATAAATGATCAAAATGAGCAGGAAAATGGATGATTTTGAAGGAAAGTTGGCCATAGATACAAAACTGTGGAGGATTATAAAATACAAGCAATCGACCCAGCTATAAAATGCGATACAACACTTGGTAAAATTTGGTTTTTCATTTGGTTACCTGTTCATATATTCCGCCTTCTTCCGAGTTATCCATGTACTGGAAGCACTTATCCGCTATCCAATCTGTTTCTAATTTGCTTGCCGACAGGGATCAGTTGATTGTTCTTGGTGATTTTAATATACCAAAAGTCATTTGGTCCGATGATACAAAGTCTAACTCTGTATTGCCGATGGCGCAACATGACCTTATTGTTGGCCTGCTTGAACTGTCATTGTCACAAATTAACAATGTGCGAAACTCTTTAGGCCGCATACTGGATCTGTGCTTTGTATCAGACCCGGACAGCGTGATTTTATCAAGAACCTCCCCTCTAACACAACCTGAAGATCACTATCATCCCACTTTCGAGATGACGATCGACATTGTAGAAATCGAGGTTTCCAAATTGAATATAAAAGCCCCGCGTACCAGATGCTTTCGGAATACTGATTTCCTTAAATTAAACTCTCTTTTAGCCGGCTATGATTGGTCCGACCTCTACTCATGCACCGACATTGTGAAGTGTGCTGAGTTATTTTATAAAAAAATAAATATGTTTCTTGACTCATGTGTTCCGCTGCGGTGTCCACCTAATTCAGAAACGCATTTATTTAATTAAATTTAAAAATAATTAAAACTAGACTTTGCACTAAATTATTCTCAGTACTTAACTGCTCGGTCAAGTTTCACCGTGCTAAACGCTCAGTGCTATCATATTTATTTAACTCGTTGCAAGGTGCAGTTCACTCAGGACCCAAAACAGTTTTATAATTTTGTTAACACCAAGCGTAAGTCTGTTCTATTTCCATCCTCTATGTCCTATGTCATTTGAAAACTCATCGGCAAACACCGATCAGGCCATTGCCGATCTTTTAGCTAGATTTTTCAAAACCACATATGAACCCGCAATAATTTTAAACCATACGGATTCCCAGAAATTCCTAAGGTCGAATTTAATTTTCGGTCCTGTCATTAACGAGAGCTCGATTATATCCGATCTTCATCGGGTTAAGCCAATTTTTTCGCCAGGACCGGATGGTATACCAGGCTGCGTGCTTAGATACTGCGCCGATTACCTGAGCAAGCCTCTTCTTAAATTATGAAATCTATGACTCGAATCCTCAACGTTTCCTCGGATATGGAAGGAATCATACGTTATTCCTATCCATAAAAAAGGTAAACGAGGCGATGCAAGCATTTATACAGGTATCTCTAAATTGTCTGCTATCCCCAAGCTCTTCGAGAAACTTATAACCCCTCAATTGCAACACCTATGCAGCTCTTTTATTTCGCCATGCCAACATGGATTTATTAAACGTCGCTCGACGACTACTAATCTTTTGGAGCTGTCATGCTCTGTTATCAAGGGCTTCCAGTCAAATGTTCAAACGGACGTCATTTACACAGACTTCAGTAAAGCATTCGACTCCGTTAATCACTCTCTTCTTTTAATAAAGCTTGACAAAATGGGTTTCCCTGTAGGCTTACTAAAATTGATCAGCAGTTACTTGAATAATAGAACTCAAAGGGTTCTTTTCAAGAGCTCACTTTCTGGTGAAATCCGTGTCACCTCGGGCGTCCCTTAAGTTAGTCACCTTGGTCCTCTGCTGTTCACACTCATCATTAACGACCTTCCATCGGTCGTGCTTAATTCTCGCGTACTAATGTACGCAGTCGATGTCAAGCTTTGTATTTAATATAATGATCCCTCTCGTCAATCGGTATTACAGGCCGATCTTAATAACTTACAGACATGGTGTGTAGTAAATTCACTAAAATTAAACGGCTCTAAGTGCAAACTGATGACATTTACCATAAAGAACCTCAGTTTGCTGCTTACTCTCTAGATGGAGTCTTTCTTGATAGAATCACGCGTGTTGATGATCTTGGCGTCATACTTGATGCCAAATTAAAATTTACTGACCACATTTCATGAAAGTTAAATAAGGCCATGGGTGTGTTAGGCTTTATAAAAAGGTGGTCAAAAGAATTTAATGACCCCTATGTGACTAAGACTTTGTTCGTCTCGTTTGTCCAGCCAATTCTTGAGTACGGATCATGAGTCTGGACTCCTCAGTATGGAGTTCACCAATACAAAATTGAATACGTGCAAAAAAGATTCCTTATTTTCGCGCTTAGAGGCCTAAACTGGGAACCAAACTTTCAACTTCCCTCTTATTCTAGTAGACGTATGCTTCTAAACCTACCCTCACTTACTAATCGTAGAACCATGCTTGGTGTAGTTTTCATCCTCAAACTAATACACAATGTGATGTTGTGCTCCGATTCCGGCCGTTACGACTTATATACTACCTGCAACAGATTGAAGGGTTGGTGCAAAGTTTCAGCCCGATAGCTTTAAAACTGAGAGACTAGTTTACATAGCAACCGACAGACAGACAGACAGACAGACAGACAGACAGACAGACGGACGGACAGACGGACAGACAGACGGACATGGCTAAATCGACGCGGCTGGTGATGCTGATCAAGAATATATATACTTTACAGTCGGAAATGTCTTCTTCACTGCGTTACAAACTTCTGGTCAAAATTATAATACCCTCTGCAAGGGTATAAAGAAATGTCTTCTTCACTGCGTTACAAACTTCTGGTCAAAATTATATTACCATCTGCAAGGGTATAACAAGAAACGAAGGCTAGCGGGTACCGAACCCGATGCTTAGAATACCCATGCAGACCAGTTGCTTTCAAACCGTTTAATCGTTTGTATGGCAGCTATAGGATATAGTAATCCGAGTTTTGGGTTTTTAAATTTCTAAAAAGGCTTTTATGTCTATGAAAAATGTTTTTTTCAAGAATGAATTAATTGTCTTGAAAAACACCAGGGTTATGCTCAATTACCCATTTTCTTCCATCTTTCCTATGGCAGCTATAGGATATAGTGGTCCGCTTTTGATAAAACTTTTAGGATATGTTAAAATTGCTATTAAAGAGAGTTTACCAAGAAATAAATAAAATATATTTCAAAATGGCGAAATTTTGGCATTTTTTCCCAATCGTTCCTATGGCAGCTATTTGATGTAGTATTCCGATTCCGGCCGTTGCGACTTATATACTACCTGCAACAGATTGAAGGGTTGGTGCAAAGTTTCAGCCCGATAGCTTAAAAACTGAAGGACTAATTTCCATAGCAACCCACAGACAGACAGACGGACATGGCTAGATCGACTCGGCTAGTGATGCTGATCAAGAATATATACTTTATAGGGTCGGAAATGTCTCCTTCACTGCGTTACAACCCTCTGCAAGGGTATAATGACTTTACTTATAAACAAAACAATAATGACATACGGAAAGGGCAGCGTAATTACCAAGGAAACAGACAAACACATCTATCTCAGAAATCCACCAGAATTAAATCCTAGAATTAGAATGAAACAATTTCCGTGCTCAATTTGCAAACAGGTATAATGGATTTAAAAATAAATAAATATCAGGGAAACAACTTACGATTTGATCAAGAACGACAAAATAATAATACTAAAAACAAGAAAGGAATGCTAGCTTCGGTACCCGAAGCTTAGAATACCCTTGCAGACCAGTTGCCTTAAAACTGTTCGATCGTTTGTATGGCAACTAAAGGATATAGTGAACCGATTTTTGGTTTTCTAAAATGGATTTAATGTCTATGAATTCTCAAGAATGAATTAATTGTCTTGAAAATCACCAGAGTTATGCTCAATGACCCATTTTCTCACACCTTTCTTATATATAGTGGTCCTATTTTAATGAAACTTTTAGGATAGGTTAAAATAGTCATTAATAAAAATTTCCTAATAAATAAATAAAATATCTTTAAAAATGACGAGTTTATAGTACATTTTTCCAATCGTTCCTATGGCAGCTATCTGATGTAGTGTTCCGATTCCGGCCGTTCCGACTTATATACTACCTGCAACAGATTGACGGATTGGTGCAAAGTTTCAGCCCGATACCTTTAAAACTGAGAGACTAATTTACATAACAACCGACAGACGGGCAGACAGACGGACAGACAGACAGACAGACAGACAGACAGACGGACATGGCTAGATCGACTCGGCTGGTGATGCTGATCAAGAATATTAATACTTTATTGGGTCGAAGACGTCTCCTTCACTGCGTTACAAACTTCTGTTCAAAATTATAATACCCTCTGCAAGGGTATAAAAATGGCAATAATTAGAGAAATAACCAAAATTAAAATTGGCCACAAAGGCCACTTTTGGAAAAACTATAATCAAAATAACAATCCAAAGCAACAAGCCGTCGAGCCAATGGATTTTGTTCTATCGATTCAAATCCAGAATAAACCTAATTACAATCTGCAGTCGAATAATAATCGAGGAAGATATAATAATAATTATTACCAATACAGAAAGCAAACTTAAGTTAAAACAAGTAAGAACGTTACAGTCGAGTTTCCCGACTGTTACAGACCCTGTACAAATTTGGTTATAAGCTTAAAAAAAAAAAATATATATATATATATATTCACACCGAGTCCGGTCTGCGATTCGAACCCAAGATCTTCGCGTTTTAATTAGAAAGTCGTAACCATTCGACAAACCCAAACTTTTTGAACCGGCAACTAATACAGTATAAATATATTGAAGACACACATTCATACATATGTAACATATATCAAGGTAGTGGCAACGCAGCTGAAGCGGCACATCCGAGAAAATTCAACCACCGAACGCAAGCGATTTACTGTTTGTTTGTGCAAATAAACAGATTTTTTGTGTTTTTAAAAAAATGTTTGCTTGAAAATTGTGCAGTGCAGGGCAGTGCGGCAGTGGACGGACGGACTGTTACATACATTTGCACAAACTTAATATACCCTTTACCCTTTGGGTACAGGGTCTAAAAAGGGATCCGGATGGAACGGTAAATCAGCCAGCTAATAAAGTAAACAGATTAAATAATATCAATGAAGAACATTTTTTTAAGCCCGAACCCTACAGGGGAATGCCTTATTTAGAGAGGATACACAGAAAAACGAACAAGCAGTTAAATATTTTAATAGATACAGGGCCACTGCTTGGGAATTTCTGAAAATAAAAATGATTTATCAATACACAAAAAGGTAATTACAGTTCATGGGTACACAATTATTAAATATTACCATATTATAAATATGTTTGAAAAAAGACATTTATTTTATGAAATCAAAGGATTAGAATCTGTTGTTCTAGTTGGATTTAATTTATTAAGCAAAATAGGAGCTATAATAAATATATAAAAGGGAGGTAATGAGGAAAAAAATTAATTAAGTTTAATTGAAGAAAATAATATTCTTCCGCTAAAGGAATTTATAAAAAAAAAATATTTTGATGATAAAAGTAGCGAAAAAATATATTCATTATTTGTGGAAAATAAAGAGAAATGCCTGGGAATTAAAAAATACTGAGAGTAACGACGTAGAAATATCCGTCAATAAAAATACAAATATCTTGGGAATTAAAAATCATGAAAGTGCCAACGAAAAAAATATCGTCGACAATCGAATAAATAAAAATAGTTTGAAAAGTAATAATTGTGGAGTTTTCCAACACACAACAGATAAATAATATAGGTACTGATCAATTAAACGAACTAAAGGAAAAAATAGTTCACATTCAAAGATAAATATGCAAATTCCTTTTAGAACAGACATAAAGGAGGAAATAAATCTAATTCACGACAGGCCGATATACGGGAAACAATATCCGTATGATTTATCGGGCACCGACTTTTCGAATAACGAAATCAGTAGAATGCTATCAGAAGAAATTATAAGACCTAGCCTAAGCCCTTACAATTTACCAGCTCTGATAGTCCCAAAGAAAGGAGAAAATAAAATCAGTAGCCGTAAATTAAGACTCGTCATTGACTATAAAAAAATAAAAACCACCGACTCTTCGGACGTCACAATTGGTCCAGTATTATCTAAAGAAGGTAAACCAAATACTTTTATTTAAAAAACTTTGACTAAAACAGATCCTAATATGGAAATGAAACGATGGTACTCCTTCAAAGAAAGTTTTACTCCAAAAGTCATTTATAAACCAGGTACCAGGTACTAATGTAGTTGCAAACGCCTTATCAAGGATTCTGATCAACAACTTAACTGACAGTAACGAATCGGTCTCATATCAGAAAAAACCTTCACGAAAACAGAACAAGTTTATGCAACTAATAAGACGGAACTATTAGCCATAGTATGGGCTCTAAAAAATCTGACAAAATTATTTATACGGAGTGATTGGAATTTAAATTCAAACCGATCATCAGCCGTTATCCTTTGCAATCTCTGATAAAAATCCTAATATGGTAATGAAACGCTGGTACTCCTTCAAAGAAAGTTTTACTTCAAAAGTCATTTATAAACCAGGTACAACTAATTTAGTTGCAAACGCCTTATCAAGGATTCTGATCAACAACTTAACTGACAGTAACGAATCGGTCTCAGATCAAAACACTCAGCATTCAGCAGAGAGTAGTTTTGAGAACGTTATACAAGAAATCTGTAAACCCTTAAATCAGTTTAAGTAACAATTGCTACCAGCAACGGGGAGGTATACAATAAACTTTAAAAAAATTTACACATTGATATATGTTATGCGCAAGGTGTTAATTTCATATCTTGTATTGACGCTTATTCAAAATTTTAAGTAGTAAAAGAAATCTAAAATAAATTAAACATCGAAAACAAAGTAATGGAACTACTTCAACAATTTCCAAAAGCCAAAGAAATAATGACCGACAATAAACCGAGTTTACCTCTTTACATTACGCAGACCGGAGGCACAGTACCTCTAACGGACAAGTTGAAAGGGCACATTCTACATTAAGAGAATTAGCTCGGTGCATAAAAGAAGAATTTAATTTAACCGACTATTCCGATATAGTATAGTATATAAGAGCCACTCAAGAATATAATATGAGCATTCATTCTACAACAAACCAAAAATCTTTGATGTACTATATTATAAAATAATATACGATAATAAACCCCAAATTTAAAAAAATACACAAAAATGTTAGAAACACATAATGATAACAGAAAAGAAAAAAAATATCATGTAAGACAGATAGTATATGAAAAGAAAAACGGGGAAAGAAATAAATTTAAAACTAGTTATAAAAAACAGTAGTTAAAAAAATTTTACCTAACCAGTATAATAATCAACAGTAGAAATAGAATTATTGACAAAATTCTAATTATTTATATATTACAAAATCAAATAATATAAAAAAGATACTATTAAAAAATCAATGGGAAATTGAATATGACCTAGAAGTAATCGAATTAATTTTATCACAATTAATATCAACTAGATCAAAAAGGGGGATAAATGAGTTAGGCACTGTGTGGAAATGGTTAGCTGGAACTCCGGACCTTGATGATTTTATTAAAGTAAAGAATAAAATCAATGATTTAATTGGAAATTTTAATAGGCAATCTATTATAAATT
Organism: Drosophila setifemur; assembly: GCA_021224005.1. Taxonomy (NCBI): domain Eukaryota; kingdom Metazoa; phylum Arthropoda; class Insecta; order Diptera; family Drosophilidae; genus Drosophila; species Drosophila setifemur. The sequence goes on from JAJJHY010007896.1 coordinate 10,909, forward strand.
CAAAATTGTTAAAAAACAAGAAAGGAAGGCTAGCTTCGGTACCCGAAGCTTAAAATATCCTTGCAGACCAGTTGCCTTTAAGCCGTTCGATCGTTTGTATGGTAGCTATAGGACATAGTGATCCGATCTTTGGTTTTTAAATTTCTAAAAGGGCTTTAATGTCTTTGAAAACTGTTTTTATCAAGAATGAATTAATTGCCTTGAAACACACGAGAGTTATGCTCAATGACCCTTTTTCTTCTATCGTTCCTATGGCAGCTAAAAGATATAGTGGTTTGATTTTGATGAAACTTTCAGGATATGTTAAAATTGCTATTAAAGAGGGTTTACTAAGAAATAAATAAAATATCTTTAAGAATGGCGAATTTATGGCACTTTTTCCCAATCGTTCCTATGGCAGCTATGTGATATAGTGTTCCGATTCCGGCTGTTCCGACTTATATACTAACTGCAACAGATTGAAGGGTCGGTGCAAAGTTTCAGCCTGATAACTTTAAAACTGAGGGACTAGTTTACATAGCAACCGATAGACGGACAGACAGACGGACAGACAGACGGACATGGCTAGATCGACTCGGCTGGTGATGCTGATCAAGAATATATATACTTTATAGGGTCGGAAATGTCTCCTTCACTGCGTTACAAACTTCTGGTCAAAATTATAATACCCTCTGCAAGGGTATAAAAACAAGTAGTTAAAGAAAATTTACCTAACCAGTATAATAATCAACATCAGAAATATAATTATTCACAAAATTCGAATTATTTATATATTAAAAAATCAAATAATATAAAAAAGATACTATTAAAAAATCAATGGGAAATTGAATATGACCTAGAAGTAATCGAATTAATTTTATCACAATTAATATCAACTAGATCAAAAAGGGGGATAAATGAGTTAGGCACTGTGTGGAAATGGTTAGCTGGAACTCCGGACTTTGATGATTTTATTAAAGTAAAGAATAAAATCAATGATTTAATTAAAAATATTAATAGGCAATCTACTATAAATTCAAAATTGTTAAAAATATAGAATCTCTTTCTGATGATCTCACTAGCAAAAATGTACATTTTTAACACCAAAATTTTTAACAATGATGATATTATGGAAATAGTAAAACACGAACATAAACCAGTAATTATCGCTGACTTAATGTATATGTCTGTTTTCAAAATGGCACTGCACAAAGAACTTTTATTAATTTATACAATTTATATGCGAAATATATCACGCTAGAGCGATTTCCCAAATCGATGGGAAACTCGTATTAAGCAATGTAAATGTCTAACTTTAAGAACGAATTATTGCACTTTAATAAGGACAAAACTTGTTTTACCCGATTATTAAATAGTACGAAATCAACTTGTTAAAAAAAAACTATGAAATATCCGATGACATATTATCAAATAATTCGGAACTATCTTTACATAATATAAACATTTTAAATCCTTTCATAAAATGAATAATACTAAAATATTACTTACATTGCGCCTTTTGCGTTCCAAGAATTTAACAATGTATGCGACAGTTTTAAGAATTCAAAAAGAAAAACTTTTGGCCGGTGTTCTTGGGAACAGATTGAAAAATGCAGAAGCCAGTCTTACTTGAGTGTTGCTCGAGTTTAGCTCGATGGACTCCGCGAACGGTTAACAAATGTAATTAGCTTTAAGAAAAGTGTCGTGTACTTAAGTTTAATGAATAAAGGTTTATCACCAAAATGATATAAAATAAAAAATATATTTTTTTAAATCATCGATCGATAATTAATCTAACTGGGACCGCGTCATAAAAAGTAAAAAAAAAGTTTAATAAAAAATAAATTAAATATAAAAGGAGCTCAAGCGTCCAACAACTCAACATTTTTAGTGGAAAAATTAAAACATCCACCTAACAACACATCAAAGTGACAGTGATCGTTAACAACATTTAAATGGAAAGCAATTAAGGAAATAATCCATTTAAAAGGTGGACCAAAATCAAAAAAATACAAGAACACAAAGTAAATAAAACAACGCACCAAATTAAAACAAAATTAAAGAAACAAGAAAAACCAAAGAAGAAAGAAAGGTCAATTTCTAGCCATCAATCTACACTGGAAAACATTTTTTCGCTGACATCAGGAAGAAAGATCAACCCACAACCTCACAGAAGGAAGACCCATCGGGACAGTCTTGTGAAGAATTAAGGATTTACAATAATAAAAAATTAACGATTATAATTTAAGATCAGGGTATTGACAGAAATAAATTAAGATTTAAAAATTGATAAAAACAGTAAGATAGATTCGCAATTGAGTAAATAATATCAAGCAACAAGCCGGATAATTTTATAAATAGCCTCGGTGAATTAAATTTACACATAGCAATAGCAATAGCAAGTATTGCCTCAGCCGGCAACTTGACAGTGGAATTAATTAATAGATCAATATTTGATCAATTGAGTAAATTGAGCAAGAAAATGGATGATTTAGAAGGAAATTTGTCCATAGATACAAATCTGTGGAGGATTATAAAATACAAGCAATCGACCCAGCTTTAAAATGACATGCAACACTTGAAATGGTAAAATCTTTACCAAAATTCACCGGTGAACCAACAAAATATGTCGGTTGGAGGGAAGCTGCTGATACTGTAATAAGTCTTTACAAAATTTAGAGTAAACAATATTTTATCGCATTAACAATTTTACGAATAAAATCAAGGCACCGTTTTAAACTTTCAAGCAATCTTCTCTAGATTGGACTTTATATATAACGATAAACGAAAAATACATATTCTCGAGTCAGAACTAAGTATACTCAGGCAGGGACAAATGACAGTTACTGAATCTTTAACGAAGTCAATATAAAAATGACAACTTATAAACAAAACAATAATGACATACAGAAAGGACAGCGTAATTACCAAGGAAACAGACAAACATATCTATCACAGAAATCCATTTCTCATTATATCCACCAGATTTGCCCAATGCTTTGGCAAAGGTCCAAGAATAAGAATCAAACAATTTCCGTGATAAATTTGCAAACAGGTATAATGGATTTAAAAATAAATAAATATCAGGAAAACAACTTACGATTTCATCAAGAAAGACAAAATAATAATACTAAAAAAATTTGCAATAATTGGAGAAATAACCAAAATAAAAATTGGCCACAAAAGGGAAACTTTTGGAAAAACTATAATCAAAGTAACAATCCAAAGCAACAAGCCGTCGAGCCAATGGATTTTGTTCTATCGATTCAAATCCAGAATAAACCTAATTACAATTAGGCGAATAATAATCGAGAAAGACATAATAATAATTATTATCCAAATAATAATCGTTCAAGTTACTTTCGCACAAACCAAAACAGAGAGCAAACTCACGTTAAAACAAGTAAGAACGTGACAGTCGAGTTTCCCGACTGTTACAGACCCTGTACCAATTTGGTTATAAGCTAAATAAATCAAGACCAAAAAATAAAAATTTTTTCTATGTTCCAATTGCATGTGTATTTATTCCAAAATTTGGGCTTAAAAATTGTGCAGTGCAAACATTAAAATACAAATTGCGGAGGCGGTGGGCGTGGCACCTGAAAAAAATAAACATCATCTGCGTAATAATTACGAGAATCTGCACTGTTAATAAGGTTCTTTTAGCTTTTACAGTTTCTGAGATCCGTTCGTTTATCCAGACGGACAGACGGACATGGCTATATCGACTCAGCTCGACATGCTGATCAAGAAAATATATACTTTGTGGGGTCTGCCACGCCTCCTTCTGCCTGTTACATACATTTGCACAAACTTAATATACCCTTTACCCTTTGGGTACAGCGTCTGAAAAGAGATCCGGATGGAACATTAAATCAGCCAGCTAATAAAGTAACCAGATTAAATAATATCAATGAAGAACATTTTTTAAGCCCAGAACCCTACAGGGGAATGCTTTATTTAGAGAGGATAGACAGAAAAACGAACAAGCAGTTGAAGATTTTAATAGATACAGGAGCCACTGCTTGTTATATTAAAAAGGGAATTTTAGAAAATAAAAATGAGTTATCAATATACAAAAAGGTAATTACAGTTCATGGTTACTCAATTATTAAATATTATCATATTATAAATATGTTTGAAAAAAGACATTTATTTTATGAAATCAAAGGATTAGAATCTGATCTTCTAGTTATATTTAATTTATTAAGCAAAATTGGAGCTATAATAAATATAGAAAAATGAGATTCATTATTTGTGGAAAATAAAGAGAAATGCCTGGGAATTAAAAAATCCGGAGAGTAACGACGTAGAAATATCCGTCAATAAAAATACAAATATCTTGGGAATTAAAAATCCTGAAAGTGCCAACGAAGAAAATATCGTCGACAATCGAATAAATAAAAATAGTTTGAAAAGTAATAATCGTGGAGTTTTCCAACAAACAACAGATAAATAATATAGGTACTGATCAATAAGACGAACTAAAGGAAAAAATAGTTCACATTCAAAGAAAATATGCAAATTCCTCTTAGAACAGACGTAAAGGAGGAAATAAATCTAATTCACAACAGGCCAATATACGGGAAACAATATCGGTCACCGACTTTGTGAATAACGAAATCAGTAGAATACTATCAGAAGAAATTATAAGACCTAGCCTTAGACCTTACAATTCACCAGCTCTGATAGTCCCAAAGAAAGGAGAAAATAAAATCGGTAGCCGTAAATTAAGACTCGTCATTGACTATAAAAAATTTAAAACCACCGACGCAGTATTATCTCAAGAAGGTAAACCAATTACTTTTATTTTAAAAACCTTGACTAAAACAGAACAAGTTTATGCAACTAATAAGAAGGAACTATTGGCCATAGTAGGGGCTCTAAAAAATCTGAAAAATTAATTATATGGAGTGATTGGAATTTAAATTCAAACCGATCATCAGCCATTATCCTTAGCAATCTGTGATAAAAATCCTAATATGGAAATGAAACGATGGTACTCCTTCAAAGAAAGTTTTACTCCAAAAGTCATTTATAAACCAGGTACCAGGTACTATCATTATCAAGGATTCTGATCAACAACTTAACTGACAGTAACGAATCGGTCTCAGATCAGAAAAAACCTTGACGAAAACAGAACAAGTTTATGCAACTAATAAGACGGAACTATTAGCCATAGTATGGGCTCTAAAAAATCTGACAAAATTATTTATACGGAGTGATTGGAATTTAAATTCAAACCGATCATCAGCCATTATCCTTTGCAATCTCTAATAAAAATCCTTCTATGGAAATGAAACGCTGGTACTCCTTCAAAGAAAGTTTTACTCCAAAAGTCATTTATAAACCAGATACAACTAATGTAGTTGCAAACGCCTTATCAAGGATTCTGATCAACAACTTAACTGACAGTAACGAATCGGTCTCAGATCAAAACAATCAGCATTCAGCAGAGAGTAGTTTTGAGAACGTTATACAAGAAACCCGTAAACCCTTAAATCAGTTTTAGCAACAATTGCAACCAGCAACGGGGAGGTATACATTACATGAGTTGGTTAATATATTTGCAAATGCAAGACATATAATAGAAGTTGTAGACATTCCCGAAAATTTGATAGCAATCTTAAGAGAATACTCGTATATTCCTCCTAATTTAACAATAGGTATACATTGTACTTTAAAGGACTTTTATAGAATCCAAAAACCACTTAAAGATAATTTTATTTTTTAAAGATATCTAAAATAAATTAAACATCGAAAACAAAGTAATGGAACTACTTCAACAATTTCCAAAAGCCAAAGAAATAATGACCGACAATAAACCCAGCTTTACCTCGGCTCAATTTAAATCATTTGCACAAAGGTGTGATTTATCTTTACATTACGCAGACCCGAGGCAAAGTACCTTAAACGGACAAGTTGAAAAGGCACATTCTACATTAACAGAATTAGCTCGATGCATAAAAGAATAATTTAATTCAACCTTCATTCTACAACGAACCAAAACCCCTTTGATGTACTATATAAAATAATATACGATAATATTCCCCAAATTTTAAAAAATACACAAGAGAAAATATTAGAAACACATAATGATAACAGAAAAGAAAAAAAATATCATGTAGAAACACGGGGAAAGAATAAACTTAAGCCTAGATATAAAAGCAAGTAGTTAATGAAAATTTACATAACCAGTATAATAATCAACAGTAGAAATAGAATTATTGACAAAATTCTATATATTTAAAATAAATATTTTTTTTACTTTTTCCATAAATAGCAAAATCAGATAATATAAAAAAAGATACTATTAAACAAGAATGGAAGGCTAGCTTCGGTACCCGAAGCTTAGAATCTCCTTGCAGACTAGTTGCCTTAAAACTGTTCGATCGTTTGTATGGCAGCTAAAGGATATAGTGAACCGATTTTTGGTTTTTGATTTTCTAAAATGGATTTAATGTCTATGAATTCTCAAGAATAAATTAATTGTCTTGAAAAACACCAGAGTTATGCTCAATGACCCATTTTCTCACATCGTTCCTATATATAGTGGTCCTATTTTGATGAAACTTTTAGGATAGGTTAAAATAGTCATTAATAAAAATTTCCTAATAAATAAATAAAATATCTTTAAAAATGACGAGTTTATAGTACATTTTTCCAATCGTTCATATGGCAGCTATCTGATGTAGTGTTCCGATTCCGGCCGTTCCGACTTATATACTACCTGCAACAGATTGCAGGATTGGTGCAAAGTTTCAGCCCGATAGCTTTAAAACTGAGAGACTAGTTTACATAACAACCGACAGACGGACAGACACACGGACAGACAGACAGACAGACAGACAGAC
>JAJJHY010008042.1:0-75986 GCA_021224005.1 Drosophila setifemur
GCTGCCATAGGAACGATTGGGAAAAAGTGTCATAAATTCGCCATTTTTAAAGATATATTGATTATTTCTTGGTAAACTCTTTTTAAAAACAATTTTAACATATCCTGGAAGTTTCATCAAAATCGGACTACTATATCCTATAGCTGCCATAGGAACGATAGGAAAAAATGGGTCATTGAGCATAACTCTGGTGTTTTTCAAGACAATTAATTCATTCTTGAGAAAAACAGTTTTCATAGGCATTAAAGCTTTTTTAGAAATTTAAAAACAAAAGATCGGATCACTATATCCTATAGCTGCCATACAATCGATCGAACAGTTGAAAGGCAACTGGTCTGCAAGGGTATTCTAAGCTTCGGGTACCGAAGCTAGCCTTCCTTTCTTGTTTATTACAAATCTTAATACATTTATTTATTATTATTGCTTTAATTCGAATCATAACATGCTAAATCCAGTTGATTTAAGTCAAAGAGACTGAGATTTTTGTTAATTTTTTTTTTTATTTTGAGTTTTATAATAACCTGAAGTCTAGTTTGGCTTACAGCGAGTTAGGAACTGCTTAATTACAAACTTTGTGTCGTTTAAAGTTTTAAAGCTATCGGGCTGTTACTTTATGTTGCAGGTAGTATACAAGTCGGAACAGCTGGAATCGGAACACCGATGTTATGTATCGCTGCCATATAAATCAAAACATCGGACCACTATTTTTTTTTCCTTTCTTGTTTGGTGGGCTTGGTGCGATTCTTTGAGGGCTTCTAGCGTAAGTATATGCTCGAATTTATGTATATTTTTCTTCTGTACGAAGAATAGCGGGTAGAGGCCGGTATCCAATTGAGTTATGTGCTAAATAGGTTTAGTTTTTTATTAGCAGAGTGGAGCTACTAATTAATAATGAATGTCCCGTTGGGGTTCGATGTCTTCTTCACTATTCGTACGGGACCGGTAACGGGTTTAGCATTCAGATGCCTGGTTGGATGACTTCTATACTCTGTAAGTGCTGGTTGTTGATCTTTGTGTACGTACCTGGTTATTCTTGTATTAAGTATAGAAGTAAGGTCCAATTGCTAATGCCTAATAAATTGCTATCTCTACATATATGTTCTTCCCTTAATGTTTAAAAGTTTGTTTTAATAGAAAACAAGTTTATCTTTTTATACCCCTGCAGAGGGTATTATAATTTTGACCAGAAGTTTGTAACGCAGTGAAGGAGACGTCTCCGACCCTATGAAGTATATATATTCTTGATCAGCATCACCAGCCGAGTCGATCGCCGTATGTCCGTCTGTCTGTCTCTCCGCCCGTCTGTCGGTTGCTATGTAAACTAGTCTCTCAGTTTTAGAGCTATCGGACTGAAACTTTGCACCAACCCTTCAATCTGTTGCAGGTAGTATATAAGTTTAAACGGCTGGAATCGGAACACTACTTCACATAGCTGCCATAGGAACGATTGCGAAAAAGTGAATTTTTCAAGATAATTATTTTTTTAGGAACTCAATTTAATGCCTATTTTAACTTATCCTGAAAGTTTCATCAAAATCGGACTACTATATCCTATAGCTGCAATAGGAACGATGGGAGAAAATGGGTCATTGAGTATAACTCTGGTGTTTTTCAAGACAATTAATTCATTCTTGAGAAATACAGTTTTCATAGACACTAAAGCCGTTTTAGAGACTGTTTTAAAAACCAAAATCGGAATACTATATCCAATAGCTGCCATACAAATGATCCCGAAAGCTAGCCTTCCTTTCTTGTTAGACCCTGTACCCAAAGGGTAAAGGGTATATTAAGTTTGTGCAAATGTATGTAACAGGCAGAAAGAGGCGTGGCAGACCCCACAAAGTACATATATTCTTGATCAGCATAACGAGCTGAGTCGTAGTAGCCATGTCCGTCTGTCCGTCCGGATGAACGAACGGAAACTGTAAGAGCTAGAGGAACCAAATTACCAGTGTAGATTCTCCTAATACTGACTCAGATGAAGAATATTTTTTTCGGTGCCACGCCCACCGCCCCTCAACTTGTATTTTTATGTTTGCACTGCCCTGTACAGCCCAATTTTTAAGCGAGAGTTTTTTTTTAAGCGCTATTGGAGTTTGTCTGGTGACTATCATTTTGTTTTTAGCAATTTTCTTCTTGCTTCGACATTCGATTCTTTCACAATTGTAACATTTGCCCTTGAATTTTAGATTTTCACTTATTTTATCATTCTGACTGGCGCCACCGTTGCGATTGTTTAAACAGTTTTTCTGAGTATGTACGAGTATGTTTACGGCTTGCGTCTCGCGTTTTGTTTTTTCTTGTTTGCGCACACCTTTTTCCAGAAGTTCGAACTTCGGCAGCTCGTCGCGTGTTTCGATCGCAACCACGAAATTTTCAAAGGAATTTGCAAACTTGATTCCTTTTAACTCGTTGTTTTCTCCAGATTTTTCGAATTAAAGTGACAAGCTCATTTGTTAATTTTTAGTTCGCGCACGATAATACCAATATCTTTTTCGAGTTCTTTCAACTATTCTACTATTTCTAGTATACAAAATAACTGTATTGCGGGGCCTGGGCCCATAACCTATTGTTAGTAGAAATCGAGGATCCCAATGCATTGTGGTTTTAAGGGGTTTATTAAGAACGACATCGTGATGACCAGAATGGGACACATTTCATACGAGTACACATCACATGCTGCTGGCAGCATCTTTTATTAGACCCTGTACCCAAAGGGTAAAGGGTATATTAAGTTTGTGCAAATGTATGTAACAGGCAGAAGGAGGCGTGGCAGACCCCACAAAGTATATATATTCTTGATCAGCATGACGAGCTGAGTCGATATAGCCATGTCCGTTTGTCCGTCCGTCCGTCCGGATGAACACACGGATCTCAGCAACTGTAAGAGCTAGAGGAACCGTATTACCAGTGTAGATTCTCCTAATACTGATGCAATTAGAGTTTATTTTTTTAAGACGGCGCCACGCCCACCGCCCCCGCAATTTGTATTTGAATTTTTGCACTGCCCTGCACTGCACAGTTTTCAAGTTAAAATTTTTTTACATTTTTACACATGCAATTGGAGCATAGATTTCTACCGATCTTGAAAATTTCATCAAGATTTGTTAATTAGAAAGCGCACAATAAATACCTAAAGTTTACAGGCGCTAAACCCAAAAAATCTGTTTATTTGCGCAAACAAACGGTAAATCGCTTGCGTTCGGTGGTTGATTTTTCTCGGAAGTGTCGCTGCAGCTGCGCTGCCACTACCTTCATATACATATGTATGAATGTGCGTCTTCAATATATTTATTCTGTATTAGCTGCCGGTTCAAAAAGTTTGGGTTTGTCGCATGGTTACGACGTTCGACTTAATACGCTAAGATCTTGGGTTCGAATCCCAGACCGGACTCGGTGTGAACATATATATACATATATATTTATACCCTTGCAAAGGGTCTTATAATTTTGACCAGAAGTTTGTAACGCAGTGAAGGAGACATTTCCGACCCTATAAAGTATATATATTCTTGATCAGCATCACCAGCCGAACCGATCTAGCCATGTCCGTCTGTCTGTCTGTCCGTCTGTCTGTCTGTCTGTCTGTCTGTCCGTCTGTCGGTTGCTATGTAAACTTGTCTCTCAGTTTTAAAGCTATCGAGCTGAAACTTTGCTCCAACCCTTCAATCTCTTGCAGGTAGTATATAAGTCGGAACGGCCGGAATTGGAACACTACATCACATAGCTGCCATAGGAACGATTGGGAAAAAATGCCAAAATTTCGCCATTTTTAAAGATATTTTATTTATTACTTGGTAAACTCTATTTAATAGCAATTTTAACATATCCTGAAAGTTTTATCAAAATCGGACCACTATATCCTATAGGTGCCATAGGAACGATGGGGGAAAATGGGTCATTGAGCATAACTCTGGTGTTTTTCAAGACAATTAATTCATTCTTAAGAAAAACAGTTTTCATAGACATTAAATCCTTTTTAGAAATTTAAAAGCCCAAAAATCGGATTACGATATTCTATAGCTGCCATACAAACGATTGAACGGTTTGAAAGCAACTAGTCTGCAAGGGTATTCTAAGCTTCGGGTACCGAAGCTAGCCTTCCTTTCTTGTTTTTTTTTGTGTTTATAACCAAATTTGTACAGGGTCTGTAACAGTCGGGAAACTCGACTGTAACGTTCTGACTTGTTTAATATTGGACGCAAGCCAAGAAAGAAAAAATATATTCATGTCACATCATCTGTTTGTCATTTGTTTCAAGCATTGGCGAACTTGATTTATAACAGTTTAGTTAATAGATCATTAACTTTACTCAGATCATTAAGCTCTACTTCACAGATAACAGAATTCTAAACATTAGAAATATAATATTTAAAATGCAAAATGGTCTCTCTTAAGTTCCAAAATTAAAAAAAAAACAAGAAAGGAAGGCTAGCTTCGGTACCCGAAGCTTAGAATACCCTTGCAGACCAGTTGCCTTTAAACTGTTCGATCGATTGTATGGCAGATATAGGATATAGTGATCCGATCTTTGCTTTTTAATTTTCTAAAATGGCATTAATGTCTATGAAAACTGCATTTCTCAAGAATGAATTAATTGTATTGAAAAACACAAGAGTTATGCTCAATGACCCATTTTCTCCTATCGTTCCTATGGCAGCTATAGGATATAGTGGTCCGATTTTGATAAAACTTTCAGGATATGTTAAAATTGCTATTAAATAGAGTTTACCAAGTAATAAATAAAATATCTTTAAAAATGGCGAAATTTTGGCATTTTTTCCCAATCGTTCCTATGGCAGCTATGTGATGTAGTGTTCCGATTCCGGCCGTTCCGACTTATATAGTAACTGCAACAGATTGAAGGGTTGGTGCAAAGTTTCAGCCCGATAGCTTTAAAACTGAGGGACTAGTTTACATAGCAACCGACAGACGGACAGACAGACGGACAGACGGACAGACAGACGGACAGACGGATAGACGGACATGGCTAGATCGACTTGGCTGGTGATGCTGATCAAGAATATATATACTTTATAGGGTCGGAAATCTCTCCTTCACTGCGTTGCAAACTTCTGGTCAAAATTATAATACCCTCTGCAAGGGTATAATAAAAACAAGAAAGGAAGGCTAGCTTCGGTACCCGAAGCTTAGAATACCCTTGCAGACCAGTTGCCTAAAAACGGTTTGATCGTTTGTATGGCAGCTATAGGATATAGTGGTCCGATTTTAAAAAATGGCGAAATTGTGGCATTTTTTCCCAATCGTTCCTATGGCAGCTATGTGATGTAGTGTTCCGATTCCGGCCGTTCCGACTTATATACTACCTGCAACAGATTGAAAGGTTGGTGCAAAGTTTCAGTTCGATAGCTTTAAAACTGAAAGACTAGTTTACATAGCAACCGACAGACGGACAGACAGACGGACAGACGGACAGACGGACATGGCTATATCGACTCGGCTGGTGATGCTGATCAAGAATATATATACTTTATAGGGTCGGAGACGTCTCCTTCACTGCGTTACAAACTTCTGGTCAAAATTATAATACCCTCTGCAAGGGTATAAAAAAAAACAAGAAAGAAAGGCTAGCTTCGGTACCCGAAGCTTAGAATACCCTTGCAGACCAGTTGCCTTTAAGCCGTTCAATCGTTTGTATGGCAGCTATACGATATAGTGATCCGATTTTTGGTTTTTAATTTTCTAAAACGGCATTAATGTCTATGAAAACTGTATTTCTTATTATCAATGAACCATTTTCTCCTATCGTTCCTATGGCAACTATAAGATATAGTGGTCAGATTTTAATAATACTTTCAGGAAATGTTAAAATGGTCATATAAAAAAAGTTTTCTAAAAAATAAATTAATTATTTTTAAAAAAGGCGAATTTATGACACTTTTCCCAATCGTTCCTATGGCAGCTATGTGATGTAGTGTTCCGATTCCAGCCGTTTCGACTCATATACTACCTGCAACAGATTGAAGGGTTGGTGCAAAGTTTCAGCCCTATAGCTTTACAACTGAGGGACTAGTTTACATAGAAACCGACAGACGGACAGACAGACGGACATGGCTCGATCGTCTCGGCTGGTGATGCTGATCAATAATATATAAATTAATCTACTTAGATTTTATGCCAATGGGAGTATCACCACGCCTCTCTCAGGTATAATTTCGTCGCCGATGTTGGGTGGTCCCACTCAGCAGTCTTAGTCGAGTTGATGTGCTGTCTGCGATGATCCCACGCAGCTGTCACTGATATGCACGGCCGGTTGACCGATTGCTTTCCAATTTTGAATTATAAAGATTATGTTCGGAGGGTAACTATCCTCCTTAACCTGCTGGCCTAGGGACTCAGACAGTATTGAATAATAAGATCTTTAACGGCAGAGTGCCGGAGTCTCCATTTTTATAGAAGCACGTGTTCTATATTCCATGGACCTTAAAACTGAACTTAAGGCTTACATGAGGACATCATAGCGGCCATGCAAATAAGCTTTGTTTGCCGGCTATGCACGTGCATCCGGCCAGACGCTGTTTTAGCTGTTTGGCCGGTGCAAGCTTTCGGGTGATCAGCCGCACTCGGTCGACCCCATTTGGGCAATCACCTTTTTTAATTGGGCCGTAGACTTCCTGGCCTGGGTGACACGCCGATGCAGATCAATGTGCAGCATATTGCTACTGCAATTAGCACTATCTGATGTAACCGATAGTTGTTGATCTTCTTCCCGAACCTTTTAATATGTTCCAAGTTACGCACACTCCAACGGTGAAGGTATGGAAGTCTAAGGACGTTGCGCTCCATGGTGATGTTTAGAAAAGGCGAGCTGGCTACTCCTAAAGCCCTTTTCTGGAGTAGCCAGAATCATGACACAGCTGTCATGATTGACAAATAGTCATCTTATTACGAGCTGACTTAATTGTAGGAGATTTGATAATAAAATGCAAAATATTAATGGATTGTAGGATTTTGACGGACGCAACGGAAAAAATATATTTAATTGAGGTCTCGGTGGGCTCACCCATCCACACATTTTCCAGGTCTGCATGATCTAGTATGCTAGGATTAACAATTTTGATTTTTAGCAAGAGCTACTGCAAGCATTAAATTTTGCAGCTCCATTACAATCATCCTATTTCGAGTTAACAACATATCGTATAGGTGTCCCGAGACAATTTGGAATTCTTTAACCGACCTTAGAAATTGATTGACAGTATTGGAGATTTTGTTGATTTGGTTTTGTACTTTGTTATTGATGTTCACTTGCCTATTTGCATTGATTAATTAAAATTTATAAAATTTAACTTTTTCGAAATCTGCTGCATCTGGCATCCCCGCCACTATCTTTAACGCCTTCAAAAAATGTATGCCAAGTGGTTAGGAATAAAAAATAATAAAAAGAAAAATACAAAATTATCAGACGAATGATAAAATATTTGCTCTTGGCCTACTTAAGGTTGTCCTTATGGACCACCCTCCTCTTAAGGAGGACTGTGGTCCCCATGTCCGCTTTCACAGTTCTTTCTTCACACAATGGTGAGAGTTTGTTGCCTAGTCTCCCTGTTTTGCCGGGAGGCATTTTCCCTGGCTCTGAGCTTATCTTGGGTGTGTTTTTTTTATTCTGTACCTTGTATTGTGCGTCATTTGATTGTGTTTGAACCACGTCAGCTGGCCTTTTGTCGATGACCGAATGGATAGATTTGTTGTATCTGGCAGTGGCCAGCAAGATTAGCTCAACGGTGTCGCTAATACCTTTGTCGATTTTAAGACAAATAGCGAGCTCTACCAGTGCTGTGGAAACGCTCTACTTGTCCGTTTAAGACGCTGTGGAGGGGCGGTGCATTCGGGATGCTAACGCAGATATGGTTTTCCAGCATGGTCAAAATGGTGTGCGAGTTCAATGATGGTTTATTGTCGCAATAGATGACCTTTGCTTTCGGGAAAACATTTATTAGTTGTAGTAGTGCCGGTTAAAGATCCTCTATAGTACTGAAGGGAATCGACTGAACCATGGCAAACTTCGAGAATTTGTCAATGCACGTAAATAAATAATTTTTGTCCGTGGAGAAAATGTCTATATGTAGCATTTCCCCTGAGATGGGACTGGCGTTTCGCCAAGCTCATGCTTTTTGGGATGCCTGTCATATTTTGCCTTAGCACATGTCTTGCAATTAGCGACGATTTCACTCGCTTGCTTGGCCATTTTCGGGAAGCAGTACTCTGAGAGTGCCTGCTTTACATTTTCCTTTACGTTTTCCTTACAGTAAGGAATTCTCGCCTCTCGGCGACTGCAAAAATATCCGTAACACGGATTTGTCTCCTTGCCTGTGAAGTTAATGTTCTGCCGTCTCTTGTTTCCGAAGAGTACTTAGCTGCGTTTTGACGGAAAACGTGCTTCCTCCAGAGTTATCTGGTTCTGAAAGCAATTCAAAGGCTTGTCTGTAGTTTCAATCGTGTTAGTGAACGACTGCTCACTGTGAATTGTGGCCGCGCTTGAATGAGCTTATTCCTCTCCCACAACGTTAAGTTGTTGTCTTGAGAGGGTATCCGCAACGAGTTTGGCCTTGCCGGGCTTGCAGAAAATTTTAGCGCCGGTCTCGTCGATGCGAGCTTTCCACCTTCTGATTTTTGCATTCGGATTGGACTCCGACACGGCGAAGGTCAATGGTTTGTGATCAGTAAAGATATTTATATCTTTGACTGCATATAAATAATGACGCAATTTGGCCAGTTCCCAAACTATGGCTAACAGCTCCCTTTCATTGGTAGTGTAGTTAACCTCCCTGTCCTTAAAGGTTCTCGAGATCATAGTTATAGGTCATCCCTTTTGGGATAGCACTGCGCCAATGCCGTGTCGTTAGATCAAATGCCATCTTGTAGTCAGGATACCTGAGGATGACGTCCTCGAAAGCCAGAATATTACGCATCATTTGAAAGGCTAGCCACTGTGGTTCGCTGAACTGAACTTGGATATTCTTGGATCTCTGCCTACTGACACTTCCGTGTTCCCCTTTCAAAATGTCTAAAATGGGCCTAGTATTGACGCAAAATCTTTAATAAAGCATCTATAAAAGCTGGCCAAGCCCAGGAAAGATCTGACTTCGAATATGTTCTTAGGCTATGGAAATTCCTGAATGGCCTTGATTTTTTCTGGGTCTGGGTCGGATCCCAAAAAGCTAACGCTTTTCTTGAAAAATCGTGATTTTTACGTTGATACCCTCATATTAGCATCGTGCAGGCTTTTAAGAACCCAATCTACGTGCCGGATATGAGAGTATTAATCCTCTGAGAAGACGATAACATCATCAACATAGACATAGCAAGATTTGCCGATCTGCTCTCGCAGTATATCGTCAATTG
This sequence comes from Drosophila setifemur, assembly GCA_021224005.1. Lineage (NCBI taxonomy): Eukaryota > Metazoa > Arthropoda > Insecta > Diptera > Drosophilidae > Drosophila > Drosophila setifemur. Next base: position 9,364 of record JAJJHY010008042.1, read on the forward strand.
TTCTTTGAAAAATGATGGCGGCATTTTTTAATCCAAATGGCAGTCTACGAAATTCGTACTTTCCTCCGTTTACGGAAAAGAAAGTTTTTTTCACGGTCGCGTTCTGCCAGTATGATCTGATGATATCCGGACTTCAAGTCCAGCGTTGTGAAGTACTTGGCCTCACCCAAGTTTCCTAATATCATCGAGATGTTTGGCATGGGGTATCGGTCGGGTATTGTTCTCTCCTTCAGTTTGCGAAATTCCAACGCCAAACGCCTTTTCCGTTTGCCAGATTCGTCGGTGCCCTTTTATCTACTACCCAAATTGGGTTATTGTAGGGGGATTTCGACTTTTGGATTATACCATATTTTAGCAGATCTTGAATTTCGCCATTGACGAAATCAGCTGGATATGGGTAGAGTTTGGCGTAAATGGGCTCGTCGTTAACTGTTCTGATGGTGGCAACCACCGACTTTTCCTTTCAAAAAGGTATCTCTGGCCAAAGGTGGTGCATCCGAGCAATCTACGTCAGTAAAATTGACATGGGGCACGATTGAAAGTCCATTTTCTCAACTAGACAAAGTGATGCCCCCGCCTGTATTAACAGGTCGAGACCGATAATTGCATTCAAAAAAGGTCAAGTCATGTAAAATGAATAGTGCGGCCTTCAAATTAAAAAGTGACGAATCATTTCCTCGTGACGCCATGAATTTAATGAATTCTAAGCAGAGATTCGACTGGGCGGACGTCTTTCAATCCATCGTATGGTCGGCTGAAATTTTTTGGCGCACCCGTGAACGAGAAGATTCATATAAATCCCCGCTACTCCACGCCTGGTGACGGGTAGCAGGGACTTTCCCCTTGGGCCTTGGGACGGTTTTAGCATCTGAGACAGTGCCGGGTCAACCTCCATGGGTTCTGGCGTACTACCACGATGCCTATCGCTGCGTGGAGCACAGTGTATCTGCGCTTTGTGTTGTTTAGAGAAGTACGTATTTTTCCAGCACTTACTTGAGGGTTTATTTGAGGGGGGGCTTGTTGGCGTGCTTGCGCCTTTGGAATTTGCCTTTTATCCCTATTAACCTGGCGTTTGCCAAGCGACGCTGCGAATAAGTATCTCTCGTGGTTTGATTCCACTTCTTGAGCCAATGCAAGCGCAGATGGCATGTCCTTCGGCTTTGCCGAGAAGAGAACATCAGTGAGATTGCGTTGAGTCCCGAAATAAATACGCGGAGTGCATCATCCCGGAATTGGTCGCATAAAACCTTTGCCGCCGACGCATTGTACGACATAGTGAGCTTTTTCTCAACCTCGCCATAGTACTGCAAAAGTGTGAGGCTTCCCTGTCTGAGAGTGCCCATAACCTGCTCGATGAAACGAATCGTTCGCTTGTCACTGTCGAGTCGATTTATGATCGCATCGAAATTCAATACAGTGCCAAACGAGGACAGCACGGCATCGGCAGCGCCTCTTCAAATGATGATAACCGCCTGAAAATGGCGTGAGCTATTTACGTAACCCCTGAATATGTAGTATGCAGCTACTCCCGCTTGCCGCCAGGAGTCGTATGTCTCTTGTGCTCCCGTAAATTCGGGCTGGCACTTAAAGGCATCCAGTGGCTCTTCACAAACGACATTGTCTTTTATATCTATAGGTTCATAGACCTTAATCTGAGGGTGAGTGCAATACGCATCGCTGTCACTTGGCTGGCCAAATTTTGTATAGTTTGACGCAAATCATCTTCCCTGCGCTTGTCTTTGCCGGCCTTTTTCGCTAAGGCTTGGTTAACAGCAGCCTGAATTACTATTCTGAGTTGTTCTGGATCTACAGCCATGTTTTCTACTGTGGGAAAATTCGCGGGTGCCCGCTCTGGTGTGGAAGTAATTGGAGGCCCCTCACTATCGGACTCCGAGTCGCTAGCGAATTGTTTATTAGTCCTATACTGTATGTATGGGGAGCTCATGTGGAGACATATTGAATCCCACTGGCAAAAAAATGCATGCTCAAGCCGCTATACACTCCCAAACAATTGCTACGGTCAAGGGACCAAGGGGACTGAGCCGCCACCTTAAAATACAGAGGAGTAAAGCACAACTCTGTTTGTAAAGCCTGCATATAACTTCTTCTCCCAGAGGAATTTCTGGAACGGAGCTAGCAGCTGATAGAACTTGTGTTAAAGTTCAGCTTTGCTTGGGAATTCGTACCTTATTTTTGGAGAAGTGTAAAATTATTCCCAAATCTAAAATCTTTGGTTTGTAATGCGGTTTACAAACCAAAGACCTACAACAATCAGTCGTTCATCCTTTCAGCTGATGACCTCATGGCACCACATCTGTTCACAAAACGGTCAAAGGCATTGTTTGGTTGTGCAGCAAGAGTTAGAATAGAAATAACTAATTTAAGATTTTCTTAAATAAACTCAATCAATTCTACTCTCTTTATAGCTTCATCTTGTTGCGCCTAGGCGTTATGATGTTAATATAACAGAAAGTATTCGTCTCTTGTTACGATTGTACGACCAATTCTCGACCATTTGCCCTTAGCTATTCTTAAATAAATGGATATGAAGATTGTTGGAGCGAACCAAAATCTATTTGATCCTAAATAAACGGATATGAAGATTATTGGACCAAAATCTATTTATATACCTTGTTAACTTCATCCAAGCACGATCCAGACGATAAATGGCTAGCTTCGGTGACAAAAGCTTGAATACTCTTGCAGACCAATTGCTCTTAACCTGCTTTTGTATGGCAACTATCCAACTTTCCAAATCGGCTTTATTTCATATTAAAAGTATATTTCCCAAAAAAGAATAAATTATCTAGAAACAACTGAGCTATTATATATGACCCATTTTTACAATTTTCTTAAAAATTAATCAATTATCAAATGCTTGAAGTTATGTTACTTTTTCCCAATAAGTTACAAACTTCTGGTCAATATTATAAGGGTACAAAAACGTAATCTCATAACCGGTTTTTTTTAAACTTTTGTTGCTTTATTTTTCAACTTTTCAGTTTATTCCAGCGATAAGCGATGCGAATAGGTTGAATCAATAAAATTAGCTATAACATTTGTATCTTAATTGCTGACGCGCTTAGCCATTATCGCATGTTGTTGCATACGGTTCTCTATCTCGGGTCGAAAGTGACGAATTAGGCCCTGGACCGGCCACGCAGCACCATCACCAAGCGCACATATGGTGTGTCCCTCAATTTGCTTGGAGATCTCCCACAACATATCTATCTCAGCAGGTTGCGCATCACCTTTGACAAAGCTTAAGTATAAACATTTTCATTATAATTGTCATTTTTAATGATGTTTTTGAATGAGCTTACCGAGTCATGATCTTGTTCATCCAGCCGATTCCCTCGCGGCAAGGTGTACACTGGCCGCAGCTTTCGTGTTTGTAAAATGATATGAGCCTGGCGATTGCCTTTATCACATCTGTCGACTTATCCATGACAATAATAGCCGCTGTTCCAAGCGAAGTTTGGGCAGCGATCAAGCCGTCGAAATCCATAATTACATCGTCGCACACGTTTTTAGGTATGATAGGTGTTGAGGAGCCGCCAGGAATGACACCTAGCAAATTATCCCATCCCCCAGTGACGCCTCCGCAATGTCGTTCGATAAGCTCCTTCAAAGGTATAGACATCTCCTCCTCCACAGTGCAGGGCCGGTTTACATGGCCTGAGATGTTAAACAGCTTAGTGCCCGAGTTACGAGTGCGACCAAAGCCGGCGAACCAGGTACCGCCACGCCGACAAATGCTCGGAGCCACGGCCACAGTCTCTACATTGGTGACAGTAGTCGGGCAACCAAATACACCCACGTCCGCGGGGAATGGAGGTTTTAGGCGCGGCTTGCCCTGCTTTCCCTCAAGAGATTCGATCAGGGCGGTCTCTTCACCACAAATATAAGCACCAGCACCTCGGTGCATGAAGACGTCGAAGTCGTATCCCGTTCCACATGCGTTTTTGCCAATCAACCCGGCTTGATAACACTCGGCGATGGCTAGCTGCATGTTGGAGGCCTCATTATAAAATTCGCCACGAATGTATATATAAGCTGCCTGGGCTCCCATGGCACGACCTGCAATTAGGCAACCCTCAACTAGCTTATGAGGATCGTGGCGCATAATTTCGCGATCCTTGCAAGTGCCTGGCTCACCTGGGAAAAACGCAAACTAAATAAACCCCTTTTTAACGTCATACTACCTACCTTCATCTGCGTTAACCACCAAATACTTGGGACGTCCATCACCGGGTTTGTTCATGAAGGACCATTTCATACCGCTGGGGAAGCCGGCGCCTCCACGCCCGCGCAGGCCCGATGTCTTGATTTCATTAATAATCCAGTCAGGACCCTTAAGCACAATCTCTTTGGTCTTGAACCAGTCCCCGCGCTTTTGAGCTCCCGTTAGCCTCCAGTCATGGCGACCGTAAAGATTGGTAAAGATACGGTCTTCGTCGGCGAGTGGCCCAAACTTTGTCTTCGTCTGCGGCGGTGGAGTTCCAGGAGGCAGAGCCTGAGTGCTTTGAAGCCGATGCAAATGAAGATTTTTCAACAAAGCCGCAACTGCAAGTTAGTAGGAATATTAACAAAATAAGCAGAACAGGATTCATATTTGTTTTGTTTTCCGCAAAAATTACATAATTGTATTGCAAGAAATTGGGTGGTTTTGCCTGACCAGTCACGGGCAAGCTTAAACTAATTTAATCTACTAAATAACAGGTATAGAGGATCTTTACGAGATTCATACCAAGTTGCTGCTTTGTTAATAAATTATAACGCACAATTGCAGCCATTTTCGGGACGACTGACTTAACAAAAGTGTGACGTTCGTTCACGGCGTTGCCACAAAGATCCGAAATCTAAAAACAGAGCAAAAACGGTCAAACTGCCGAGATTTTGTCTTCAGAATAAAATGCAAGAAATATTACGGAAATTACCAAGTTTTGCATTCATTGATGTAAGAAATCATTTCCGTTGCAATTTTGTATTGTAATGTACTGTATATATGTATATATATATATATATATTCAAGTTAATTTTGTTAAATCTATTAAAGCGATTTAAATTTTTTGTATAAAATTGAAATCGTACGAAGGCAAAATAGTGTGGAATCCACAAATAATAATTATTGATGAAAATGTTGCCGGATCGTCGCATTTGCTTTTATTATCATCTGTTCGGGCGACACGAATACGTTCACACTGTATTTCTTACCCATTTGTTTGTTTTGTTAAAAAATGGCCCAAACACTTGAGTCAACTAACCGAACGACAACCGAAATAATCGACGAGACAGATGCCAGCACTTCCTTAGAAGGGTCTCAGTCGACTCCCACTCTGCAATTGCGCTTGGAACAACCACGAGATCAACGCAGGGTAGTTTTTCACGCCGGGGTCATAGACAATGAGCACCTAAATCGTAAAAAGTCGAAATGTAATCATTGTCATCGCATCAGATCCTCAAATATTAATAAAGCCAAAATGATTCTGTTCTAGGCTGCTGCATATACAAAAAAACACTGGCATTCGGAGAGAGTTCCTCTGAGGATGACGAAGAATGTGAGCACTGCTTTGGCCATCCCGAAAGGCGGAAGAAGAATGTCAAGCACAGTCAACGTCACGATCACGAAGACCATTCAATCCCCATAGTAGGACCGGAAGAGCCATCTACGTCTGCACAGGCCATGGATAATAGCACGCCCCTATCTGAACCAGTCATGCCGGCAAATCCTCTTCCACCCTCACATGGCGCCGACCTCGAGCAAACATGAAATTCATAGAAGATAAACTACATTTAATATGTATAAATACAAAATTAACAAAAATGATCCAATGCTTTGGGTAGTGAGATCCACTCAGGAATCTTAAGATTATGAGAACGTTTAAGATGAGTTGCATCCCTCAGTTTTTTTGCTTAAGCTCAAAGGACTCGCTTGCATTAAGTGGGATATTAAAAGTCTTTGCCTTTGCCCAGGATCGCCAAATCTATGGAAGTTTAAAATCTTAAATGTCCATTATTTATAAAACCCAATTGCGTACCTTGATTGTGAAGTCGTCGCTGGTAGTCACCAGCATTTCTGAATCGCTCGGATTGAAAGCCACGCTGTTAACTACATCAGAGTGCTTAAATTTAGCCAGGCTGATGCCGTAGTAACGGTCCCATAGGTAGGCGTGGTGATCCTCTGCACCGCTGGCAACATACTCGTCACAAACGTCTAAAAAAATGAAAAAACATTCGGTGCTTGGCGTGTAGGCCTTGTGAGCGCGCAGCATGTTTCCCACCCGCTTAAGGGTCATCAGGTCGATAACATGAATGTCGATCTCCTGTGCAATGGGCGACGGTTCCAGAGGATTTGTGATCACATAGTTCTTTGGCCATGGACGCGTGTTTACATACAAGTAGCGGTGGTCCGGGCTTAGAGCCATACCGATGATGTGGCCGTGCAAATCTATCACCTTGTCAACCTGGTCGAACCGGTCTTTGACAGACTCGTAGTCCCACCAGTCAGGGTCGGTGCGAAGCGTTTGCTGCTGCTTTGCAGCCCTCTTGGCCGCTATTCTTTCTTTTAGTGTGGGCCCAGGATCGAGCTTCTTTGGAAAGTATACGTTCCTTATACGTTTAAAGCCGATCTGGTGGGGAGTAAACGTTTTGGAACCCGTCGAGAATATAAGGTATTTGGGCATGTTGCTCTCGATTTCGTCGTATTCCTCGGTCATATCTATTGTGTCGGTTTCATCGTCCACTTCCCCATAGCTTGGTTTATTGAAGGGAGGTACCGTATTTCTATATTCTTCCAGATAGTGGATAGTGGCGTCTCCGGGTAGCGGTCTAGATCGTCGCTCGCTAATGTCTTGTAAGTAGTTTTCCTCAGGAGTAGTGCTTCTCGAGGTGCCTCGCATTGTAGCCGCGTGGGAAAGTGGATTTCCAATTGCAAGCGAGCTCGAGGCCTGCTCATTATAGGGCGCCCAGATAGATCTATTACTTGCCTTCTCGCCGGAACTGGTCATCGGATCAGTGTTTGGCTTCAGCCATGGACACCTAGCTACCATGATAGCCCTTAGCGAGCTCGCGTTGGGATTGTAGAACTTGTACATTTGACTCATTATAGGTACGTGCTCGGAGTCGGTTTCTTGGTTGGCCTTATTAAGCCACAGCACCGACGTGCTTACTAAGTGCGTCAGCCAGTGAAGGTCGCCTGAGATCAGATATTGGTCACTAAACCAGGTACCAAAGATGTCATACGGACGGTTGACCACTCGGCAACGAAGATGTGACTCCTTTTGCCCTAGATAAAACACAGCGATTTCACCGGAAGTGGATTGCAGTGAGCCAAAATGAACTCCGGAGACAAGGAGCAAAGTGTCGCTCTGGTTGAATTGTGAATACTGCGAGTACTTCCAACTAAACTGTTTCATGTTGTGCGCATACTTCTCAGTGCACGGGTGGTGGGCATTCCAGATCTACGAAAAAAAGTATTAACGTTTCTTCCATGCCAGAAAGTTAAAAGGGAACCCACTATAACATATCCGTCCTTTGAGCATGTAGCAAACATCTCGCCGTTGTGGGAAAAGCTTACATGCAGCACCTGATGCGTATGCCCGTGACTATTCTCAATCGTCGGGTCCAGGCGTTGCGCCTGGATAAAGGGTATGTGGTTGGACAGGCGCTGGTATTCCGAACGCCAGCTATCCGCTCCCGGCTTCAGAGGAATGCTGGAAGATGCTTTGAAGTGCTCCTGGAACTTCTGGCGCCAAAGCAGGTCGTCGTTGGCTATGTTGTGCCACCTTCGGCAACAAAGGCTTGCACGGAGCAAATCAACCACATTCAGTCGCTCGAAAATCTTAAGGAGCGCCGGCTCCGGGACTGCCCACCACCCAAAGGGCTTGGGAATAGTAGACTCTTCACATTCGCCCTCCTCATCCTGAGCTTTGACTGTATTTCTGTCTTCTACCAGTCGTGCCTTTTTAAATGTCGCTTCCATTGAACTTTTGATTGGGTCAGCTGGTGCTTTGTTTGCTTCTCTTATAAGCTCTCTGGCGCAATGGCGTTGGTTAGATAAAAAAGAAGGAATTACTATTAATTGGGTAATAAAAAATAAATTTCGATACTTTACTTTTTTGTTTAGCTTTGCTCGGACCAACTATCGATAACAGCTCACTGTTTACGTAACAAGATTTCGACGAACGGGACTTAAAAATACCGAGAGTACAGTATTCAGAAATTATTATTTTAAAATATGCAATTATATGATAAAAATCTTAACATCTTGTAAAATGCAATTTTATTAATTTTTATGGGGGTTTGGAAATATTGATGAGAAAGAGGTTATATTTTAGGTAATAGGGTAAAGAACCTAATTTCGTCATAGAAATCTAGCTTTCCTTTGATTTTAAATTGACTGGAAGTGTGCGCCTGCCTTCCGCAGCATTTGGAATCAGATTGGTGGGTCATACTACAATGCTATGGTGATTGTGGCTGCTGTTCAGACGCTGAGTACTCCCTTTCGGGCGGAGGATCGGCAGTTGGTTGGGATGCTGGTCGATTTGGTTAAGCGCTATACCGCACCTCGGAAGAGTTTAAAAAGTTAATAGTCTGTTCTTTGTCAAATACGCCAGCTCCACAATGCGGCACAACGTGGCTAAATAATTGGGCCTTAAGTGCGAAGCCCTCGCCCTACAGGACGCTGACTGCTTGCAAGGTGAAGACGACCAATGCATTATTACGTGCGACACTCGTTGCCAAATTATGCAGCCGGAGCACGGCGTGATAGCCAACGAGCTATTGGCTGTGCAGGAACCTTAGCCATTGTGGGCGGAACAACTGCCTGACTGCTTGCAAGGTGAAGACGACCAATGCATTATTACGTGCGACACTCGTTGCCAAATTATGCAGCCGGAGCACGGCGTGATAGCCAACGAGCTATTGGAACCTAAACCATTGTGGGCGGAACAACTGCCTATACTCATTTAGGGCACCGCTGCTCTCGCCTGCACCACCAACAGACAGCCTGGTGTTGCAACCCCTCGCTCTACTGCGCGGGTACGCAGTGGAAGAAAACCACGAGCTGGTTATGTATCGGCTCCAGGGCAGTCAAGCCATCACGCCAAGTTATGTCTACGTGTGGAAACTTGTTACGGGCGCCCAAAAAGCAGTTCTGCTCGACTTCAATCATATTACGGCTACTCATCTGCTAACCCACCTTGTCCACTTCCTACCCAGAGGAGGAGTAAGGCATGCCGAATGGTCGCTAGATTATCGCGCCTATTATCCCTCAAGAAAACGTAAGATTTCTGTACCTCTTCCGAAATGAACTTACGGTTTTTTTATTCAATGGGCTGTTTCTGTGTATGCACAGACTAAACGAGAGGCGATACGGGAGCGTCTGGAAGAAATAAACCGGGCGCTTTAGATCGAATACGTTTTAACAGACAATGGAAAAATGTTGGAAAAATGGCAAAATAATATTTATACAAGTTCCCTTTTGTTAATTGCTATATTAAAATAAGTAAGAACGTTACAGTCGAGTTTCCCCGATTGTTAAAGACCCTGTACCAATTTGGTTATAAGCTAAATAAATCAAAACGAAAAAATAATATACTGAGTCTGGTCTGAGGTTCGAACCTGAGACTTCCATGATGTCAGCCAAACATCATAACCATTATACCACCATATACTTTTCGAACCAGTAGATAATACAGTATAAATATATTAAAAGGCACACATTCATACACAAGTATATGAAGGCAGTGCGTTCTCAGCGGCACTTCCGAGAAAAATCAACCACCGAACGCAAGCGATTTACCGCTTGTTTGGAGCAAATAAACAGATTGCTTGTTGTTAGCTCCTGTAAACTTTGGGTATTTATTGTGCGCTTCCTAATTAACCAATCTTAATGAAATTTTCAGAATCGGTAGAAATCCATGCTCCAAATGCATGTTAATTTTAGCTTGAAAATTGTGCAGTGCAAACATTAAAATACAAATTGCGAGGGCGGTGGGCGTGGCACCGAAAAAAAAAAAACTTCAGCTGTGTCAGTATTAGGAGAATCTATGGTTTCCATAGCTCTTACAGTTTCTGAGATCCGTTTGTTCATCCGGACGGACGGACGGACCGACGGACATGGCTATATCAATTCAGCTCGTCATGCTGATCAAGAATATATACACTTTGTGGGGTCTGCCACGCCTTCTTCTACCTGTTACATGCATTTGGACAAACTTAATATACCCTTTACCCTTTGGGTACAGGGTCTACCAAGAAAGGAACAATATATCCGGGAACTAAAATTTACTGGTTATAGTCGGGAAGGCAGGAATTGCCCCTTAGCTAATCGATGGTTTGAATTTTAACCATACGAAATAGTGGCCAGATTTAAAAAAAAAAATCATTTTTAATATTGGTCTAGAATGTTATTTATCGAATATGTATTTCCTAAGAGTTAATTAATCTATATATACAAAAGTCGTGTTAGTTACACTACCAACAACTCAAGAAAATGGGTGGAGAGGTGGAGATATGATACATTTTTAACCTTGGACACATAAGTATGCTTCCTGAGAATATTGTGTCAAAACTTCAGCTTAATCGATTGAGAACTTTTTAAGTTGACATTTTTAGTAAGAGAAACTCAGAAAAATGCCAACCAGAATATCAGATAACAGACCTCATACTCAATGCCTATCCGCAAATGTGGAAATAGTGGCGGTAACTCAATAATCTCCGGATTAGCAATGTAAACAGGTCAGCTAATTGATAAAGGTTTTACACAAACTTGGAAAGAAAGGAGGGATCTGTGAGCCGACGCCGAAATTGGTGGTTAGCCTTTCCGTCACCATTCATTTTATTCAATTCCAATTTAACTGTACAAGTAATCAGACGTCTACAGGTTTTAAATAGTGAATTCTTATCACATATCTTAAGGTGCTCCATTTCTTTTTTCATTGATTCAGTCCACACATACGAAATTATGTATTGCGCAGTCACTTAAAACTGGCAGTCTCGGTTACTACTGAACCGAATATATATTATATATATTAATAGCAAATGCTGATATCAAACATTAGGGGAATTACATTTTATTTTATCCCTAATAGAAAAGAGCTTTCTCTATGTGGTGGTGCTAGGATATGGTAATAATAACTTAGATAATTCGCTTAAATCCCTCGAATCGTTTTTTTCGTGATAGTCTAAAGTCATTGAAAATCTTAAAAAATTTCACCCATTGGCTTAATAGTGATTTCATGAATCTGCAAATGGAATTGTGAATACACATTTTAAACCAAAATCTATCAGCTCACCTGAACTTGTTGTGGAGTGCGCAGGGCATATAGCACCGCTTCCGCTATGCTGGCGGCCTCCAGTCTGACCATATCTTTAACGTAGAAGTGAATCTCCTCAGGAAAGATATTAGTGTTTACTGCGCCGGGACAAATGCCAGTCACCCGAACCCTCTTCGTGTGCATCTTGAACTCCTGACGGTAGGTTTCCGTGATGGCCGTAATGGCGAACTTTGTGGCCGGGTAAATGTTAAAAGACGGCAGTAAATCTATGAAATTGAGAACCTGATGTCCGGCAATGCTGTTAATAATCAACACATGGCCTTCACCGCCCCGACTCTTCATGTTGGCAAAGGCCTCGCGGGTGCACCAGATCACTCCCATCACGTTGGTATCAAGGACTTTTTTTAGTATTTTTGTGTTACCAGGGGTGACGAGTTCAGTTTCACACGTGATACCCGCGTTGTTCAACAAAATATCAGCTCCTTGTAACTCTCGGTTAATCCAGTTAAATGCACTGACCACCTGGTCCTCCTTAGAAACGTCACATTGCCGCGGTATAAAGTTTGCTCGCATATGCGGCGGCAGGCTTTCCCTGAGCTCCTTTAACTTTGCCTCTCGACGTGCTAGTCCTACCACCCTCAATCCTGCTCCGATCATGGCAACGACACAAGCCGCTCCAATGCCACCACTTGCCCCTGTGACCACAGCCAGTTTGTTGTGCCAGCGCTCCATGCTTTCCAGAGAATAGCTAATGAACTTCGCAGCCCTGCATTTATGAACTCACAAGCAGTTTGCAGGCTTCGGGCTAATTTATTTATGTTAATCGCCAACGCTCAAACTTGTTTGTTCTTGAGACCATGCAAGAACCATCGGTCCCTTAAATATAACAAGAAAGTAAGGCTAGCTTCGGTACCCGAAGCTTAGAATACCCTTGCAGACTAGTTGCTTTCAAACCGTTTGATCGTTCGTACGGCAGCTATAGGATATAGTAATCCGATTTTTGGGTTTTTAAATTTCTAAAAAGGCTTTAATGTCTATGAAAACTGTATTTCTCAAGAATGAATTAATTGTCTTAATTGTCTTCCTATGGCAGCTATAGGATATAGTGGTCCGATTTTAATGAAACTTTCAGGATATGTCAAAATAGTCATTAATATAAGTTTTACAAGAAATAAATAAAATATCTTTAAAAATGGCGAATTTATGACACTTTTTCCCAATCGTTCCTATGGCAGCTATGTGATGTAGTGTTCCGATTCCGGCTGTTCCGATTTATTTACTACCTGCAACAGGTTGAAGGGTCGGTGCAAAGTTTCAGCTCGATAGCTAAAAAACTGAGAGACTAGTTTACATAGCAACCGATAGACGAACAGACAGACAGACGGACATGGCTGTATCGACTCGGCTGGTGATGCTGATCAAGAATATATATACTTTATAGGGTCGAAGATGTCTCCTTCACTGCGTTACAAACTTCTGGTCAAAATTAAAATACCCTCTGCAAGGGTATAAAAATTGCAAAGATACTGTCAAAATAGTCTGCTACATATGTAGATTTACCCGAACTAAAATATTATTTTACTCTAATAGTAAAACGTATACGAATGTGTTAAAAACGGGTATTTAGGTAAAAAGGTATTCAACAAAATATTTTAAATTAGCATTAAACTTCGTGTTGGAGACAGGCCAAATATTCTCTCAGTTTATACATGTAAAGGGTCATTCAAATAGAGCGGGTCGATGTAATTAACATGTCATCACTGTTAACAGTTAGAAAGCCAACTGTTAACAGTGCTAAAATTCAAATATTTAGGGTCTATTTGAAAGACCTTTATATGACCAAAACTGTGTTTAGTATTACTGTTTTCTGTATGAAGCCAATCAAAAACTATTGCGAGTTATTCGATACATAAATATATGTTTTATACTCTGTGGAGGGTTCATTAAGGCAAATGTTTGCACCATAGAGAAGGAGGCCTTGTAAAGTTAGCTAAAGTATGGTTAGGGTGTCTAGGCAAATTGATATAGCCATATGTATGTCTGCTTCTGTATGAGCAATAATGTCTCTTTTTTTTTTTTAAATTGCGCAGTGCAGTGCAAACATTAAAATACAAATTGAGGGGACGGTGGGCGTGGAACCGACAAAAAAAAATTTATTTGATCTGCGTCAGTATGAGGAGAATCTGCACTGGTAATACAGTTTACAGTTACAGTTACAGTTACAGTTTCTGAGATACGTTTGTTCTATATATCGACACAGCTCGTTATGCTGATCAAGAATGGGGTACAGGGTCTAAAAGGGAAAGCTATAAAATAAAATAAAGTTTTGCAAGATTAGATTAGAACTCCCGAGAAAGCAACACCATTTATTTGAGCAAATAAACAGATAGCTGGTTGTTAGAGTCTTCGTATATTTTTTGTGTACTTTCTAATTAACTAAACTTGATGATAAAGGTTACAAATTGCACCAATTATAACTTGCATATACTATAAAAAAATAAAAAACAATAAATTTTTTTAACTTTAATTGCACACAAACCGTACTTTTGCGACAATGGAAATATCCATATACTCGTACAATTTGATTTACAGTTGTCCTTCTTTATTTTTCATGTAATGTATACCGTTTGTCAACCAACTGTTTTGCAACAAGAAATATATATTTGTACAAAAGTTTAAAACGCGGTAAAGGAAACATCCCTCACCCTATAATCAATAGTAGACTCAATATAGCCAATATAGGTTTTCCCAAACAGCTTTAAAATTATCCGGCTGTAATAAGAACAACACATCACCTAAATAATTGTCAAACAATTGATTTGGGAGGAATTGGTCTGTAATGTTATCAATAAAGCCGTGTTCTCAGAAATAACAGTGCAGGTTTACCTAAGTAAAAGTTGTTTTTATACCCTTGCAGATGGTATTATAATTTTGACCAGAAGTTTAAAACGATCGAATCCGACCCTATAAAGTATATATATTCTTGATCAGCATTACCAGCCGAGTCGATCCAATTTATTTTTTAGGAAAGTCTACTTAATGACTATTTTGACATATCCTGAAAGTTAAATTAAAGCCAATTTAGAAAATGAAAAAGCAAAAATCGGACTACTATAACTGCCATAGGAAGGATGTGAGAAATCGGGTCGTTAAGCATAACTCTGGTGTTTTTCAAGACAATGAATTCGTTATTGGAAAGTATAGTTTTCAAAGACATTAATGCCGTTTTAGAAAATTAAAAACCAAAAATCGGATCACTATATCCTATAGCTGGCATACAAACGATCGAACGGTTTGAGTGCAACTGGTCTGCAATGATATTCTAAGCTTGGGGTACCGAGGCTAGCCTTCCTTTTCTTGTTGTTATTATTTAGTGAGTTTTGATAATGAAAGTCAAAATGATAAGCAAAATCAAAAAATTAAAATTTGGCGCTCTCAAATAAATGTTTGCAAAATGCAAATCGTTTTTGTAAATTTATAATTCGAATAGGATAACTTTATTTACCACTCAATGTGGTTTTTATCAAATCTACGAATTTTAATAGTGTTGATCATATAAGGCGATAACAAATCGTTCTAGTGCCAGGTTGGCGCTATTAAAGCTTTCGATAGTTTACTAAAAACGATACTATCGATAGTAAAGAGTAAAAAACGAACACATAATTTAAACAAATAGTAACTACAAAGGTGGTTTTGTTTAAAGTGCGACTTGTTCTTGAACCCACTTACCTAGAATGTCTTTCTGACTCCGTTTAAGATGTTGGATTGCACAAATATTTACTTTACTTTAAAAAAAACCATATACATATTTACGTATATTCTTACAAAATTAGAATTAAATTTTAATTTTTTTGTCTGCAATCGCCATTATATTTTTTTTTTTAATTTTTACCTACATATATCTGATTTGCTTCGGTAACGCCGGACTATCGATAATGGGGAAGAAACATTAAAGTTTGAGCAAATAAAAGCCGCTGGCACTATCGTTTTCGTCGATAGTTATCCATTCCTGCTAATGACATCACCAAAAATAAAAATAACCCGAATCTGCTGCGATTTTTTATAAAATCTTACTGAAAACATCCTCTGCCGGTGAATATACCAGCGAAAAACAATTACCAAACAAAATGGCCCAAATGGACCTGGAATTAAAAAAGGTAACTGGCATTTGCAGCTAAAATTATGGCCGCTGCGTCATAGAGAGCGCGTGTTTTCACACTCATTGATTTTCGCAGGCCTTCACCGAGATGCAGATCAACAAGCTGGAAACCACAAAGAAGATGAATATGATCGACATGAAGTGCGACATGGTAAAGACTGGCAAACATAAGTACCAGTTGACGGAAAAGGGTACCAGCAATTTGTCTGACGACATAAGGTGACCGAAAATTCTCTAAAGTCATACCAGATGGCTCATTTTACCCTTGCAGAGGGTATTATAATTTTGACCACAAGTTAGCAACGCGGTGAAGGAGACATCTCCGACCCTATAAAGTATATATATTCCTGATCAGCATCCTTAGCTTAGTCGATATAGCCATGTCTGTCTGTTTCTACGCAAACTAGTCTCACATTTTTCGGGAAACTTTGCACCAACCCTTCTATCTGTTGCAGGTAGTATACTAGTCAAAACGGTCGTAATAGAAACACTACATCACAGAGCTGCCATTGAAACGATTGTTACAAAAGGTCGAAAATTCGGCATTTTTAAAGATAATTGATTGATTCTTTATAAATGACTATGTAATAACTATATTAACGTATCCTGAAAGTCTGATCAAAAATCGGACTACTATATCTTCAAGCAGTTTCAGGAACGATAGAAGAAAATGGGTCATGATTGGTGTTTATAAATATAATTAATTTATTTTTGGATAATATACTTTTCATAGACACTAAAGCCAATTTAGAAAAGGAAAAACCAAATATCGGTCCACTATACACTGCCAATGCCTTACAAACGCTCGAACGGTTTGAAGGCAACTTGTCTGCAAGGGTATTCCAAGCTTCGGGTACCGAAGCTAGCCTTCCTTTCTTGATTGTTTTAATTTTATTCCGCTACAGGGTGTATCAGTCTGTCGGCCGAATGTTCCTGCTAACCGACGTTGAAAATATGCGTGAAGATCTAAAAGCCAAGCAGGACAAGTGCGACAAAGCGATCGAACTGCTCGAAAAAAAAAAAGAATTCCTACAGAAATCACTCAAGGATCAGGAGGATGGTTTGCGGGACCTGGTGCAGCAGCGTAAGGAGGCCGACGCCTCTGCAAAATAGATTTCACTCCTGCATTTAAACCACTTACTCACAAGAGAACACAATTTGTTTATTTATTATCAATATAATTGTCAAAGTCAAAGTTTGCATAACTAACGAACTTGTTGCCCAGAATACGTTCGTGTTCTGGGCGGAAGCTGCACTTGTGCACGGGCAGGCAGGTGGTCAGCCAAGGCTCCACCACTTCCCCGGAGCAGAAGATCAGTTTGGAGTCCGATGGGTTGCGCTGCAGTTTGGTGATTATTTTGGATATTTTGGTGATGCAATCCGAAGACAGAAAGGGCGGATCGGCTATGATAAGATCGTACTGTTTATGGTGCGCTTCTAGGTAACCCGGATTATTCTCAACGCAGTTAAAATCGTAGTGTACAAAGTCATTTCCGTAAGCTTCAAAACGTTTATCAAACTCGAAGATAGTAACTTGATTAGAAAGTCATTAACACGGTTAATTTGATTTAGGTGTGTATGCTTACCATGGTTATGTACGTCCTTGATATCTTTGTAAATCGACGGACAAGAGAGCAGAGCTATGCGGAATCCGACTAAATCCGCCTTACGATCTTCCAGCAGCTTTGCAACTACATTCCGCACTGTTTCTTTGGTTTTTGTGCTATACCAGAACTGGCTCAGTTGCTGTCAGCGGAGAAAATGAGCGAATTTTGTAGAAATAACAAAAAAATTACTTGCCCAATTCTCTTCGAACATGGCTTCCTTTCCGGTTTGGTTAATAATCCTTTCCCCCTCATCAGCTTCGCGTTTTGACCTTTCCGCCAAAAACTCGTTAAGAACGGCCAAGGTATCGGGAGAAAGTGTTACATCCTCGTCCATATTTATTTGTCTAACCAAATTCTTAAACAAAAATGTGCGATTCGAAAGATCTATAGATATAAAGTTGCCAATGAAAACATCGATAACAAAGCTGAATATTGTTAAGTAAGCGCCGACACGAAAAATGTTAGATAACATTGCAGACGTGAGAAGGTCTTTCTCGCCCTGGCGATAACGAACTAATCTTAGAACAAGCCGTACCATCTCTAGCTGAGACCAAGGCATTTTAATTTACGTGTAATTTTGTATATTATTTTTAACCGGAGAGACAGCTTTGCTTAAGTGGTGAGTTAGCATTTGTTAGTCAAACAAGAAAAAATGGAAACCGAAAGGACTTTCGAGTATATACTACCTTTTACATGCCATTATTGGTGCAATTGGGGCAAATAACACCTGGACAAATTTTCTTCATACGTCGGCGAAAATCGAAAACTTTTTGGATGGTACACCGTCATTAACCCATTTTGAATGACAGGTTTGCATTTTAAATGGATTGCCGGCCCACCACCGCGAGCCGCTTGTTTGTCAAAGTGGAAGATCTTATTTCGGGTGTAGTTTCCAAAAAAAAAACCCCGCTTCAGCAGAAGGCCCCTGCACTTTGAGCGAAGTCCCATTTTGCTGCGTCATCGCATTTTATGTATTTTAATTAAAATATAGTCGATATTAATTAAAGACAGTTTGCGGCAAAAGCAACTTGGTTTGCCGCCTGACTTCACCTGACGTGTTCCTTTGATCGCTTGATCGACCATGTGATGTCATTCATTATACCCTTGCAGAGGGTATTATAATTTTGACCAGAAGTTTGTATAAGTCGGAACGGCCGGAATCGGAACACTACATCAGATAGCTGTCATAGGAACGATTGGGAAAAAGTGACACAAATTCGCAATTTGTAAATATATTTTATTTATTTCTTAGGGAACTCTATTTAATGACTATTTGAACATATCCTGAAAGTATAATCAAAATCGGACTACTATATCCTATAGCTGCCATAGGAACGATGGGAGAAATTGGGTCATTGAGTATAACTGTTTTTTTTTTAAGACAATTCATTCTTGAGAAATACAGTTTTCATAGACATTAAAGCCGTTTTAGAAAATTAAGATCAAATAAGATCTCTATATCCTATAGCTGCCATACAAACGTTCGAACGGTTTGAAGGCAAGTGGTCGTCGGGCCCCTAAGCTAGCCTTTCTATCTTGTTTATTGGTAAATTTAATCAGATCCAGTTGGATATACGTACATATGAACAGTAGCAATTATTAAAGTGTCAATTATTACGTGACCTAGTTTCATTAAAGGTTCGTCGTCTATATCCAAATCGATAACTTTCCCTTGTCCGGAATTTTAAATAACACTAATGTCAGTGCTTTTGCGTCAGTAGCGTGCTACGCTGCCAAATTAGTGGGCCCCTTTCCCAACCCACCTGATAAATTTTTAGACATATATTTCTGCATTTTGTAACAATATTTGATTAGTGTGTTAGTCAGTCATACAAAAGCACACTTGGCAGCTTCAAGGAGTTTTATTTTTAGTTTATTGCCGAAATTCCCGCTTTTACAGGTTTGTGCATAATTACCTTCTGCTATAAAATATAACTGTTGGAAAACGAGATGGCAATTTAAGACGTATAGGTTAAGTAGTTTTCGCATTTGTTATGACTCTCAATTTTCTTAAGTTGGTTTTTAAAGCAATGTCTGTAATTGTGGTCAAATTACTTGGTTTAAAGTTCGAGAAGAAAGAGTAATTTTTAGACCCTGTATCCAAAGGCTAAAGGGTAGAAGTGTAGAAGGCAGAAGGAGGAGTGGTAGACCCCACAAAGTATATATATTCTTGATCAGCATGATGAGCTGAGTTGATATAGCCATGTCCGTCCGTCCGGATGAACAAACGGATCTCAGCAACTGTAAGAGCTAGAGCTTAAATCGCTTGCGTTCGGTGATTGATTTTTCTCGGAAGTGCCGCTGAGAACTCACTTCCTTCATATACATGTGTAGGAATGTGCGCCTTCAATATATTTTTACTGTATTAGCTACTGGTTCGAAAAGTATGAAGTGGTCTAATGGTAAGGACGTCTGGTTAAAAGCACGGAGGTTTTAGGTTCGAACCAAAGACCAGACTCGGTATAAATATTTATTTTTCGTTCTTGATTTATTTAGCTTATAACAAAATTCGAATGTAACGTTCTTACTTGTTTAAATTTAACTAAAGATAAAATGTTAAATAAGGTTGGAACTTTACGCAGAAAAAAATGAACGCACGGACATTAAATAGCCCAGCGGGTTTGTTGCCGGTCTAATCATTACCTTACACCGAAAGATAATAAAAGATAAGCAGCCATTTCCCCGATAAGGCCGCAAGTAATAATTTATTTTATTTTCATAACTCTTTTTTAAACAGACTGAGAAATCGGGCACATCAGCAAACAATTAAAGTAACTTCATCATGAGCACAGCCACCGAAAATACACCGCACAGCGCAGAGACCAACAGCTCCGAGAGCTTTTCCCAACAGAGGCATCAGGAGCGGCAGCATACACAACCACAAAATGCGCCTGCCAAGCTCTTGCAACATTTCCAAATGAATCGCATTGATTCAGCGTTATGGGCTCTGCGTCTGCTGGCGATCTTATTTACTGTCTGCTATGTGCTGCCTATCTTTACGTGAGTATTTGCAAATTGTTTGGATGTTATAACATTTTCATATCTCCCTGAAGAACACAACAGAGCTCATTCAGCAAAGTTTTGCTGGCTAATGCCGCCATATCAGCATTACGTTTGCACCAACGTGTACCCGCGTTTTCATTCAGTCGAGAGTTTTTGGCCCGGTTGTTCGCCGAAGACTCGTGTCATTATATGATGTACTCGCTAATCTTCTTCAACATTCGACCATCGCTGTTGGTCCTAATCCCTGTGCTACTCTACTCTGTGCTGCATGCATCCAGCTACTCGCTCAAGCTGCTCGATGTAAGAATTACGCCCTCCGAATTCGCATCTTCAACAGACAATTCTTTTATTTTGTAGTTAATCGGCCAGAATTCTTGGTGGGGCGCCCGCTTCGTCATTTCCATTGTCGAATTTCAGGCAGCTAACATTTTAAAGGCCACGGCATTCTGCGAAATCTTTATAATGCCTTACGCTATTGTCCTTACCTTTATGTAAGTTTACAAATCCGCTGCTTTGATTACTGGAACCTCAAATGCTGTTTTTAATTGTAGGAGTCACGCTGGTTTGATGACCCCCATTATCTACTATCACTACATTGTAATGCGCTACAGCTCACGCCGCAATCCTTATCCCCGCACTGCATTTGCCGAACTGCGCATCACCGTCGAAGCACTCGCTGCCCGGGCGCCGCCTGCCGTGAGCAAAATAATCCGCGGAACTATCGGATTCGTCAATCGGCTGGCGCCGCAGCCACAGCCGACACCATCGCAGCATTAGAATGACGAATGCTACAATCAAAAGACATCTGTATTTAATTCGATCACCCAAAATAATAGTACTCATCCGATTTCTTTGATTTGCGCCTTTCGATGTTCGTTTTTTTTCTTTCCATCGGATGTTTTTTGATTTTGAGTTCAAATTATATCGATGTATTAGTGTATTTTAAAAGTTTTTTTTATCTTTTCTGAAACATGCTAATTAAGGTTTTTGTTTCGATTTAATGTTCTTGCTATTTAAACTGATTAAAAACACATCCTAAACGGATGATGTTAGTGATGATTATTTTCAAGAATTTTAATCAATTTAGTAAGTCACTAAGGAAACAAAACAATGACTTAATTTGAATAAAAAATCATTAAAGATAATATCCTTTTTCTTGGCTCGGTCAGTCATGCAGACTTGTACCGTTACTCATATTGAATAAATTTTTAAGAGCAAGCTGTGAGTCTGGCAATTTAATAACGGCTGTTAGCCCAGTTCGGTCAAACTTCAGTCTTTTTATACCAGTAAAGGAGACATTTCCGACCCTATAAAGTATATATATACTCTTGATCAGCATCACCAGCCAAGTCGATATAGCCATGTCCGTCTGTCGGTTGGTTGCTATGTAAACTAGTCTCAGTTTTAAAGCTATCGGGCTAAATTTTGCACCGACCCTTCAATCTGTCAGAACGACCGGAATCGGAACACTGCATCACATCATACCATAAATTCGCCATTTTTTAAGATAATTAATTTATTTTTTGAGAAACTATTTAATGACTATCTTGACATTAATTGAAAGTATCATCAAAATCGGACCTATCCTATATCCTATAGCTGCCTAAGGAAAATGGGTCTTTGAGCATATCTTTGGTGTTTTTTAAGACAAAAATCATTCTAGAGAAATACAGTTTTCACAGACATTAAAGCCGTTTTAGAAAATAAAAAACCAAAAATCGGATCACTGTATCCTAAAGCTGTCATACAAACGATCGAACGGTTTGAAGGCAACTGGTCTGCAAGGGTATTCTAAGTTTCGGGTACCGAATCTAGCCTTCCTTTCTTGTTTTTAGAACCTGTACCCAAAGGGTAAAGGGTATATTAAGTTGTGCAAATGTATGTATGTAAAAAAACGTCATCTGCGTTAGTATTAGGAGAATCTGCACTGGTAATATGGTTATTCTAGCTCTTACAGTTGCTGAGATCCGTTCGTTCATCCAGACGGACAGGCGGGCTCAGCTCGTCGTGCAGATCAAGAATATATATACTTTGTGGGGTCTGCCACGACTTCTTCTGCCTGTTAGGTACATTTGCACAAACTTAATATACCTTTGGGTACAGGGTCTAATCCCTATCTAAAATCTTACAAAACCAACAATACTTAACAAACCACTTCGCACAATCTCTGGCCAACCGTAGAAGCCAAAAGCGTCTAAGAAGAAATTATCTTCCAGCCCATTAAAGAGTATAAGAGCCATACTTCATTTACTTTAAAGTAAAATGTGTCTAGCCTAAAAGTTTAAATATGGTTTTTAGTCTCTAAACAAAGAACTAACAAAAAAATAAACATATGAGCTATAAAAAAACATGAAAGAAAGGCTAGCTTTTGGGCCCGATGCTTAGAATACCTTTGCAGACCAGCTGCCTTTAAACCGTTCGATCGTTTGTATAACAGGTATAGAATATAGTTTCCCGATTTTTGGTTTTTAATTTAAAAAAAGGGCTTAGTGCCTATGAAAACTATATTTCTCAAGAATTAAGTAATTGTCTTGAAAAACACCAGAGTAAGCTCAATGACCACATTTTCTCCCATCGTTCCTATAGCAGCTATGGGATATAGTCGTCCGATTTTGATGAAACTTTCAGGATATGCTAAAATAATAATTAAATAGAGTTTTCTTAGAAATAAATTAATTATCTTTTTCTCAATCGTTCCTATAGCTGCTATTTGATGTCGTGTTCCGATTCCGGCCGCTCCGACTTATGTAGGGTCGGTGCAAAGTTTCATCTCGATATCTTTAAAACTGAGAGACTAGTTTACATAGCAACCGACAGACGGACATGGCTAGATCGTATCTGCTGATGATGCTGATCAAGAATATAAGGGTCGGAGACGTCTCCTTCACTGCGTTACAAGCTTCTGATCAAAATTATAATACCCTCTGCAAGGGTATAACAAGAAAGGAAGTCTAGCTTCGGTACCCAAAGCTTAGAATACCCTTGCAGACCAGTTGCCGTAAAACTGTTTAATCGTTTGTATGGCAGCTATAGGATATAGTGATCCGATTTTTGTTATTTAATTTTCTAAAACGGCTTTAATGTCTATCAAAACTGTATTTCTCAAGAATGAATTAATTGTCTTGAAAAACACCAGAGTTATGCTCAATGACCCATTTTCTCCCATTGTTCCTATGGCAGCTATGGGATATAGTGGTCCGATTTTGATGCTTCTTTCAATATATGTCAAAATAATCATTTAATAAATTATTTATCTTAAAAAATGGCGAAATTTTGACACTTTTCCCAATCGTTCCTATGGCAGCTATGTGATGTAGTTCCTATTCCGGCTGTTCCTAGTTTTCATAGCAACCGACAGACGGACATGGCTAGATCGACTCGGCTGGTGATGCTGATCAAGAATGTATATACTTCATAGGGTCGGAGACCCTCATTGCGTTACAAACTTCTGGTTTAAATTATAATATCCTCCGCAAGGATATAAGAACAATCATATTCCATTCGTGCATATGTATGTTATTTATGTAAAAAGGTTCGTCCCAACCTCGGACTAGAAATTCACCCAAAAAAAAAAATTATTCCTGTTCGAAGAAGATAATTTGGTGCAAAAAAAATACTTGGGCTTGGTACTTCTTCTGAAATTTCCTTAGGTTCAATAAACTCTATCTTCGCCTGCTACGCCAAAGGGAATAGGTCGATGGAACGAGTGCTAAGGCACTTATTGGGGAGAGATTAACGTTTTGTTTTCCGAGTAGGGAACATTTTACCCTTGTTCTAAACAGGAGGTTGCGGTCTTTTGTTCGACGGCAAATGGACAGCCCGAGAAACAGCAACTGTTAGAGCTCATGTGCTATATTTATAATGTGAATGGTGTCTGTATCGATGGCAATTCAGAGGGTTCATATTCAAATATGGAAGATTATAAAAAGCTTGATTTGTATATTTCTATATAGAAACCAAGCAATATTGTAATCATGCAAATGTAAGCAATCAGATTAAACCGTCGATCGAGAAAATTCTGTGATGAATCTGGTGATATTGGCACATGCCTGACATGAAGTCGATAAATCCCGATAAAATAAAAGAAACGGGCCAAAGTTATAATTAGTTTACAGTTTTACCTTACACATCCGTTCACATCTTCCATAAGTTTTGAATGGGATTTAGATCCCATCACGAAGCTGGCCATAATATTATGTTGAATTTAACAGACGCTCAAAAATATACAATAACAAGAAAGGAAGGCTAGCTTCGGTACCCGAAGCTTAGAATACCCTTGCAGACCAGTTGCTTTCAAATCGTTCGATCGTTGGTATGGCAACTATAGGATATAGTAATCCGATTTTTTGTTTTTAAAACGAGTTCTAAAACGACTTTATTGTCTATGGAAACTGTATTTCTCAAGAATGAATTAATTGTCTTGAAAAACACCAGAGTTATGCTCAATGACCCATTTTCTCCCATCGTTCCTATGGCAGCTATGGGATATAGTAGTCCGATTTTGATTAAACTTTCAGGATAAGTTTAAATAGTCATTTAAAAGAGGTTTCTAAAAAATATATAAATAAATTATCTTGAAAAATATCGAATTTATGGCACTTTTTCCCAATTGTTCCTATGGCAGCTATGTTATGTATTATTCCGATTCCGGCCGTTCCGACTTATATACTACCTGCAACAGATTGAAGGGTCTGTGTGATCCAGCCCGATAGCTTTAAAACTGAGAGACTAGTTTACATGGCAACCGGCAGACGGACAGACAGACAAACGGACAGATAGACGGACAAACAGACGGACATGGCTAGATCGACTCGGCTGGTGATGCTGATCAAGAATATATATACTTTATAGTGTCGGAAATGTCTCCTTCACTGGTCAAAATTATAATACCCTCTGCAAGGGTTTAATAAGAAAGGAGGCTACCTTCGGGGCCCGAAGCTTAGAATACCCTACCCTTGCAGACCAATTGCCTTCAAGCCGTTCGATCTTTTGTATGTGAGCAAATGTATGTAACAGGCAGAAGGAGGAGTGGCAGACCCCACAAAGTATATATATTCTTGATCAGCATGATAAAGCCATGTCCTTCTGTCCGTCCGTCCGGATGAACAAACCGATCTCAGCAACTGTAATAGCTAGTGTAACCTTAGATTCTCCTAATACTGACGCAGCTAAAGCTTATTTAATTTTTTTCGGTGACACGCNCCCCCCCACCGCCCCCGCATTTTGTATTTTAATGTTTGCACTGCACTGCATAATTTTCAAGATAACATTTTTGAAAAAATGCACATGCAATTGGACCGTGGATACCTACCGATGCTGAAAATTACAGTTTTTTACAGTTTCTGAGATCCGTTCGTTTATCCGGACGGACAGACGGACATGGCTACTACGACTCAGCTCGTCATGCTGATCAAGAATATATATACTTTGTGGGGTCTGCCACTCCTCCTTTTGCCTGTTACATACATTTGCACAAACTTAACAAACACTTTACCCTTTGGGTACAGGGTCTGAAAATACAAAAGCTTTAGATTATTACGGTTGCCCGCTATTTATTATAATATATGTACATATACATATGTACACAACTTATTTATATATACAATATGTATATACATGTATGTATGTATATACTGTCTCCGAACCCCATCTCTCCACCACCAAAAACATCTGAAGCCGCAAGGTCTTTGAACTCATTACTGAATCCCAAGAAAATGTACTCACTTTATAGACATAAATCATCAATGACGGTAAGTAGTCTTAGTCTCTTTTAGTTTGGTTAAAGTATGCTAAAATTAGTGCCGCATTAAATAAAAACCAATTAGTTCGACCTAGATTATGTTTGGCAAAGCAAACACTATTGCATTTTAAATTTACATACATACATTGATGAATACACTTTAATGCAATAAAGGGTTTCCCTTGCCAGAAACATTCATATGTTAATACATCATGTAAGTTCATATATAAGTATATACTTTATGCATATACATACATAAATATATCATCAGTTAAGCGTCAAACAAGACGCTCCCACCTCTCAAACGCACATAAATCCCTTCCACCACATAAACTTAATTTTCTCTCAAACATGCTTAAAATATTCGAAAAATCACTCAAAAAGTCACTCAAATTGCTTGAAATGTCTCAACCGGAAAATTTCCCTTCGATGAGCATGACATAACCGGCTGGGCATACATACGCATGTATATACATATGTATGTATGTATGTATACGGGCTTGTTCTTATTGAAATACAAGTGCGCTAGTTTATTTTTCTGCTATGGCCAGTGACCCCACGAGTAACGGTATCCATAGTATTAGATACGTTTTTCATAGAATTCCTCTTTCTCTCCCATTTTTTTCTCTTGTGTATTCCATTTAGATAGAGTTTCCAAATCAATCCGCAGGGCAGCTCAATTTAGAAATATTTCAATTATTTGGGGGCGTTTGCGGAAAATTAATTTATGTATGTCATACACATGTACATTATTGTGCTCATTTAATGCAAATTTCTTTCGGTCGTTCTATTATATTTCGGTTATTTTTGGAAATGGTTCTTAAGAGTTTTAATACTAACGCATATGAAGTTTTTTTTTGTCAGTGCCACGCCCACCGCCCCATAAATTTGTATTATTATGTTTGCACTGCACTGCACAATTTTGGCTAGTCTTGTGCTAGAGTCACACGCAATTAGAGTATAAATTTCTACCGATCCTGAAAATTTAATCAAAAATGCAACGTTTTCAGCCGCTAATGACAAGCTATCTGTATATATGCTTAAATAAATTCCGCTTGCGTTTGGGAGTTCGAATCCACGCGACGTTTGTAAAACTTATTAATATTTTTATACCCTTGCTGAGCGTATTATAATTTTGACCAGAAGTTTGTAACGCAGTGAAGGAGACGTCTCCGACCCTATAAAGTATATATGTATACTTTATCTGGCCACACACATAGCTGCCATAGGAACGATTGTGAAAAAAGTTCGTAAATCACTGTTAAATAAATATATTAACCAATCCTAAAAGTATCATCAAAATCGCACCACTATATCTTATATCTGCCATAGGAACGATGTGAGAAAATGGGTCATTGAGCATAACTCTGGTATTTTTCAAGACAATTATTTTATTCTTGAGAAATACAGTTTTCATAGACATTAAAGCCGTTTTAGAAAATTAAAAACCAAAAATCGGATTACTTATCCATACAAACGATCAAACAGTTTTAGGGCACTTGGTCTGCAAGGGTATTCTAAGCTTCGGGTACCGAAGCTAGACTTTTTTTCTTGTTAATCTATTATTTTTAATATCGGGCTTTTTGATGTGGGTGGCGAAACTACAAATTCTGTTAAATAGTTGACAGAATCTTGGTAAGTGCCGAATCCAATTGATTGTCCTCAATTCGCTAGCTTTTTGTACCCTTGCAGAGAGTAATATAAATTTGAGCAGAACTTTGTAACGCATGTATGTATGTATTTTCATTATTGATCAGCTTAACCATTCAAGTCGATCTAGCCATCTGTCGGTTGCGGCATAGCTCAGTTGTTTGTAATAATTAATAAAACCAATTTGGAAAAAAACAAACTGTTAGCTGTGACATATTGCGCCTTACAATAAGGTCTGCAAGGCTGTTCCTTTCTTGTTAGACCCTGAACCCAAGGGTTAAGGGTATATTAAAATTGTGCAGATGTATGTAACAGGCCAAAGGAGGCGTGGCAGACCCCACATCATCAGCATGACAAGCTGAGGCGATATAAGCCATCTTTCCGTCCGGGCGAACCAACAAATCTCAGAAACAGTAAGAGCTAGAGTAACCATATAACCAGTGCAGATTTTGCTAATACTGACGTAGATGAAATCTATTTTTTTTATCGGTGCCACGCCCACCGTCCCTTCAATTTGTATTTGTATGTTTGCACTGCACAGCATAATTTTCAAGCTATAGTTTTCTGCTTTTTCACACGCAATTGGATCTACCGACCCTGAACATTTCATCACGTTGGGTCAATTGGAAAGCGCAAAAAAAATGCAAAGTTTTTATCCGCTAACAACAAGTTATCTGTTTATTTGCTCAAATCAAATCGCTTGCGGTCGGGAGATCGAATCCCCGCGACACCTTGCAAAATTTTTTTTTGGTAGTTTTCCTCTTCATACCCTTGCAGAGGGTATTATAATTTTGACCAGAAGGTTGTAACGCGGTTGAAGGAGACGTCTCCGACCCTTTAAAGTATTTATATTCTTGATCAGCATCACCAGCTGAGTCGATATAGCCATGTCCGTCTGTCTGTCCGTCTGTCGGTTGATAGTCTTTCAGTTTAAAAGTTATCGGGCTAAAACTTTGCACCGCCCTTGCAATCTCTTGCAGGTAGTATATAAGTCGGAACAGCCAGAATCGGAACAATACATCACATAGCTGCCATAGGAACGATTAGAAAAAAAGGTCGTAAATTCGACATTTTTTAAGATAATTGATTGATTCTCTATAAATCACTTTTAAATAAATATATTAAACAATCCTAAAAGTATCATAAAAATCGCACCACTATACCATATAGCTTCTACCATATAGGAACGATAGGAGAAAATGGGTCATTGAGCATAACTCTGGTGTTTTTCAAGACAATTAATTCATTCTTAAGACATACAGTTTTCATAGACTTTAAAGACGTTAAAGAAAATTAAAAAAAAAAATCGGATCACAATATCCCATAGCTGTCATACAAACGATCAAACAGTTTTGAGACAACTGGTCTGCAAGGGTATTCTAAGTTTCGGGTACCGAAGTTAGTCTTCCTTTCTTGTTAGACCCTGTACCCAAAGGGTAAAGTTTGTGCAAATGTATGTAACAGGTAGAAGGAGGCTTGGCAGACCCCACAAAGTATATATATTCTTGATCAGCATGACGAGCTGAGTCGATATAGCCCTGTCCGTCTGGATAAACGAACGGACCTCAGAAACTGTAAGAGCCAGACGAACCACATTACCAGTGCAGATTCTCCTAATTATTACGCAGATGAGATTAATTTTTTTCCCGGTGCCACGCCTACCGCCCCGCAATTTGTATTTTAATGTTTGCACTGCAAAATTTGCAAGCTAAAATTTTTTAAAAAATACACATGCAATTGCAGCATTGATTTCTAACGATCCTGAAAATGTCATTAAGATTGGTTAATTAGGAAGCGCACAATAAATACAATAATAGTCGAATGGTTACAACGTTTTACTAAAAGCGCGAAGATCTTGGGTTCGAATCCCATACCGGACTCGGTGTAAATATATATATATATTTTTTTGGTTTTGATTTATTTAGCTTATAACCAAATTTGTACAGGGTCAGTAACAGTCGGGAAACTGGACTGTAACTTTCTTACTTGTTTTAAAATATGGTTATTTAAAATATTTTTAGACCCTGTACCCAAAGGGTAAAGGGTATATTAATTTTGTGCAAATGTATGTAACAGGCAGAAGGAGGCGTGGCAGACCCCACAAAGTATGTATATTCTTGATCAGCATGACGAGCTGAGTCGATATAGCCATGTCCGTCTGTCCGTCCGTCCGTCCGGATGAACACACGGATCTCAGCAACTGTAAGAGCTAGAAGAACCGTATTACCAGTGTAGATTCTTCTAATACTGAGTAAATTAGAGTTTATTTTTTTAAGTCGGTGCCACGCCCACCGCCCCCGCAATTTGTATTTGAATTTGTGCACTGCCCTGCACTGCACAATTTTCAAGCTAAAATTTTTTTAAAAATACACATGCAATTGGAGCATAGATTTCTACCGATCCTGAATTTTATCAAGATTAGTTAATTAGAAAGCGCACAATAAATACCTAAAGTTTACAGGCGCTAAACACAAAAAATCTGTTTTTTTGCGCAAACGGTAAATCGCTTGCGTTCGGTGGTTGATTTTTCTCGGAAGTGCCGCTGTAGCTGCGCTGCCACTACCTTCATATACATATGTATGAATGTGCGTCTTCAATATATTTATACTGTATTAGCTGTCGGTTCAAAAAGTTTGGGTTTGTCGAATGGTTACGACGTTCGACTTAAAACGCGAAGATCTTGGGCTCGAATCCCAGATCGGACTCGATGTGAATATAATATTTTTATACCCTTGCAGAGGGTATTATAATTTTGACCAGAAGTTTGCAACGCAGTGAAGGAGACATTTCCGACCCTATAAAGTATATATATTCTTGATCAGTATCACCAGCCGAGTCGATCTAGCCATGTCCGTCTGTCTGTCCGTCTGTCTGTCTGTCGGTTGCTATGTAAACTAGTCCCTCAGTTTTAAAGCTATCAGGCTGAAACTTTGCACCGACCCTTCAATCTGTTGCAGGTAGTATATAAGTCGGAACGGCCGGAATCGGAACACTACATCACATAGCTGCCATAGGAACGATTGGGAAAAAGTGCCAAAATTTCCCCATTTTTAAAGATAATTTATTTATTTCTTGGAAAACTCTATTTAATAGCAATTTTAACATATCCTAAAAGTTTCATTAAAATCGGCCTACTATATCCTATAGCTGCCATAGGAACTATGGGAAAAAATGGGTCATTAAGCATAACTCTGGTGTTTTTCAAGACAATTAATTCATTCTTGATAAAAACAGTTTTCATAGACAGTAAAGCCTTTTTATAAATTTAAAAACCCAAAAATCGGATTACTATATCCTATAGCTGCCATACAAACGATTGAACGGTTTAAAAGCAACTAGCCTGCAAGGGTATTCTAAGCTTCGGGTACCGAAGCTAGCCTTCCTTTCTTGTTATTTTTTATTTTTTTTAGCTTATAACCAAATTTGTACAGGGTCTGTAACAGTCGGGAAACTCGACTGTAACGTTTTTACTTGTTAATATTATTTCTATGTTATTTGTTACAAAAATTGAGTTTTCTAGAGTGTGCCGCTGATAGCGCCTGCCTTCATCCATATGTACATATGAACGTGCACACAGGGTACATATACAAAATTATATGAATTAAGTGCGTTCTGGGTGGTCACTTTCAAGAAAATAATATCTCCAGAATTTTTATTATTGAAAAAAAAACGAAATATCCAAACTAAAGAAAATCGTCTACGAGGAATAACCTACCATTTATTTAAGTAAATAAACTTATCTCTTATTGTTAGCGGAAGAAATTATTTTATATTTCTATTTCACATCTT
The DNA here is from genome assembly GCA_021224005.1 of Drosophila setifemur. NCBI lineage: Eukaryota > Metazoa > Arthropoda > Insecta > Diptera > Drosophilidae > Drosophila > Drosophila setifemur. The sequence continues at coordinate 40,594 of JAJJHY010008042.1, forward strand.
AACTATCCCAACAGTTAAAACATTAAAAACAAATTGAGGAGGCGGTGGTCGTGAAACTTGATCTGTTTGGGTGCTACAATTCGACATTTCCAGGCATGAGCCGTTAATATTACGTGTACATACCCGGTGAACTATCTTTGTTACATACATTTTGCACAAATGCAATACCCTTTAAGCTATGAGTACCGGGTATGTACACGTAAAATTGACGGCTCATGCCTGGAAATGTCGAATTGGCTACTGATGCTAATAAGGAATGATGTCTTTCTGTCATATATGAAATTTAGTTTTCTACGCCAGCCATTTCATAAAACAACTGTTTAAATATTTTCCACCGCAACTTGACGGCCGGTGAAAGGTCGACACCCCAACATAAGATGAAGGAGCCTTACCATTGTTTTGTATGAAGAAATAATGCGCATGTCAATGGGCCAAACCACCCTAGCACCTTATCCATGGTGAAAGTCAACCCCCAAAAAGGGAAATTTCGTTGTCATGAAAGTAAAAAGAGAAGTACAATGAACCCGGAACCAAATGAAAAGTTAATTGGGAAAGCCTAAAGACGTAGAAGAGCGGAAAGCGCGCTTGATCGCACCCTACCCACGTGAATGAAAGTCCAGTTTTATTTACAAAGAAACACATACTATTTGGCGCAGGGCTCAGAATTGCCGCATTATCCAATTTTATTCGGAGTTCTATCTCTTAGCTAGCTCTGCCTTTTTTTACTTGAACGGAGACGGATTTAAAGACCACAGAAGAGAGGACGCATGACGCATGGAAAGCAGCATGTCTCAGGTCCTTGCGGTATTTGGAACCGATCAGCAGGTTCTTCTCCTTTTTCGGAAGGGACCGGCCTTGAACTCGCTCGGTGTTTTTGGCGGGACGCTATGCTTACAGCGGTCAAACAACGCTCTTCTCCAAGAAGAAGGCAAGAGCCACTATATTAAATATTTCCATTTATTTGGTACGCACGCAGATCAAGTTTGTTTAAACATGTTCAACGCCAACTCCCGCTTCGGTAATTTTTATAAATTAAAATCGGCCATATATAAAAAATTATAAAAACTACAACCGCCTTATCACCTACTTACTTAGACTCGTGTTCAATTTACGCATGTCAAGTTTGTTTCAAATTTTTTCACGACCTTTCCGCCACCACAATCTGCATTTCTTTAACGATTATTACCGAATGTTTAAATGCGAAAATATTTATACGAAATACATACGATACATAACGAAATTCCTGCAGATCGGGATGTTTGCCTCAGATATGTATAGAGAACGTTAACTTTAATTTATAGAGCATTAATATAGAAGAGCAGTTACCAATAGTCTGGGCATCTGAGCTTAACGTTCTTTCTTGATGTTGGTATGTTGTAAAGCTTTAGTTTTAATTATTCTAATAGCTCAATTATTTAGCTTTATTGTTTATAAAGGTACATAGAGGCATAAAATAAAATTTGTTTGCATCCTTTCAGGTGCATTAAAAGAAAAGAAGTATTGGCTCAAATAATATAGTTAGGGTCAGTTAAACAAACAAGTTGTAAAATTCCACCTCCAAGTGTGATTTTTAACGACGAACAGGACTACAAAAAATACCAACAAAACTATTTACGCTACGGAAAATCAATACCATTGTCGATCCACTGTGCATCTACAGATACTGCAATTACTAAAAGCCCATTAGTCTTACGTCATTCTTTCCCAAAATGTTGAAAAAGAAACCAAAAGATTGATTTCCCTGCAAGGATTGTGCCAAACCTACGCCTTCTCGATTTGAATGCATGCATATTCCAAGGAAATACCAGTCATCTCAGGAGTGTATAACAGCGTCATACTGGAAGCCATAGTGACAGGTATACGGTCGTCAACCGGCCGATGGGAAAGGTGGACGACATACAAACCAAAGAAGCCACCGAATTGTTCTCAGACCAGACCAAGGAAGTAGCTATATCGACAGAGGTGCCCAAGATGATTGTCAAGACATGTTATTACTAGTGGGAATACTAAGAGGACACTGTCTAGCCGCTGTCCATGCTAGAGGGCTAGATATATTACAAAACCCCCGACATAGGAAATCTAAGGATTGACACACCATTGAGTCTCTGGAGCACCTATGCTAGCACCTAAGGGCTAGATATTAACATCTATAATCAACATATATGGCAGAAATGTGGCAAAGGTTTTGCCAACAGCGAGTTAACCTTCGCAATGGGCCTAAAATACCGTAAAAACACAAAATTAACATATAAAATGCTAATTTGCTAACAGCTGATATTTAATAGTTACAAGTGGATTAGTACATAGGTACTTAATTTTATGCATAAAATACAAAAACTAATTTAAATACAAAATTAATTTAAGTTTTTAAAAATTTCTGCAATATTTTTTAGATTGAAAAAACTTTGTTGCACTTACACGACGTGAGAAATATTGCAAATTGAGTTGATAAGTAAAGGACCCGCGCAGCTGAAAAGCAAACAAAAATCTAGCAACACTGACTTAAACTATTAGCAGACGGTCTAGCTAAAATAAGCCATTTATAGCTACACGATTGAAAGCCACACAGAGCCTAAAGGGAGAGGGAGAAGGCAAACATGTGCATGCGATTAATGCAACGTGTAATGCGGAAAGGAATACAAGAGTTTTCGACATTCATCATTGGGAATATAAGAGGCCGTGCAACGTTTGCAAAGCACGTGTAGGCGGTCAATGAACCACGCAACAACCACGAACAAGAAAAGCGCACCAAGTGGGAATGCAGTGAGAGTAACAATGCGACCCAAAGAAGGCAAGAGGGGCAGAGACTGAGGGCGAAATGCTCATCGGAAGAGAGCTCTCACCAAAGTTCAATGCTGTTGTTATTGACGCAGTTTGCTTACGTGCAAATTGGAAACGCCTCCTATTCGTTATGGCATAGATCAGTAAAGCTAGATTATGTGTTTAAATAAATACGGATGTATGTACATGTGTACACACATATGTATTCACATAAGTAAATTATGTACATTATGTAGCTGCTTCGTGTACGCTGCTATTTAAAATAATACACTTCCATGACCTGTTCAAATAATAAGAAAACTACATCGAATAAAAAAGGAGCGACGGATGTACATACATCCACATGTATGCTTCATAACCCTTTTTTTGCAGCGTACACGAGACAGCTATAAGATATGTACATTTGAATGTACATGTGTGCTTATGAGTAGACCGATTTCGACGGGACCGTTACAATTCATGTATCACATGCATACATATGTACGGATGTGTTAAAAAAAATAGTGCGGTTGCTTATAACAGTCAAAACTTTGACTTTTTTGACATGATCACCCACTATGTAGAATGTAATTCTAAGAGAGGAATCGATATATACAGTATACAGTTAGAAAATTTGTTTAAACCACTTATATTTTATTAGTAAGTACGAACAAAATAAAAAAATAAATAAAAAAATAAATAATTGTTTAATAAGAAATATTAATATTGCAGATGGTATTATAAAATTTACCAGAAGTTTGTAACGCAGTGAAGGAGACATTTTCGACCCTATAGGACCCTTTAAGAAACTTTAATTAATGACTATTTTAACATATCCTTAATCAAAATCGGACCACTATATCTAATATCTGCCATAGGAACGATGTGAAAAATCGGGTCATTAAGCATAACTCTGGTGTTTTTCAAGACAATGAATTCGTTATTGGAAAGTATAGTTTTCAAAGACATTAATGCCATTTTATAAAATTCAAAACCAACAAGTAAGAACGTTACAGTCGAGTTTCCCGACTGTTGAATACCCTGTACCAATTCGGTTATAAGCGAAATCAATCAAGAACGAAAACCTCCGTGTTATCAGCCAGTCGTCCTAACTATTGCACCACCATATATATTTCGGATCAAATGTCTAATACAGTATAAATATATTGAAGGCGCACATTCATACACATGTATATGAAGATAATGCGTTTTCAGCGGCACTTCCTAGAAAAATCAACCCCCGGTAAGCGATTTACCGTTTGTTTGAGCAAATAAACAGATAGTTTGTTGTTAGCGCCTGTAAACTTTGGGTATTTATCATGCGCTTTATAATTAAATCAACTTGATAAAATTTTCAGGATCGGTAGAAATGTATGCTCCCATTGCGTTAAAAAAGCTGAAGTCTCTAGCTTGAAAATTGTGCAGTGCAGTGCAGTGCAAACATAATAATACGAATTGCGAGGCGGTGGACGTGGCACCGAAAAAAATTAATAAACTCGATCTGCATCAGTATTATGAAAATCTGCACTGGTAATATGGTTTCTCTAGCTCTTGCAGTTTCTGAGATCCGTTCGTTCATCCGGACGGTCGGACGGACGGACGGACATGCCTATATCGACTCAGCTGGTCATGCTGATCACGAATATATATACTATGTGGGGTCTGCTACTCAAAATTTCAAAAGTAAGCCTTTCTTGTTTTTTATTAAAAATAAATGAAGAGCAGCAATATTGTTAAAACTTCGATGTATTAAGTATTTTAATCAAAAGCCGGTTGAGTAAAAGGGGCGGTAATGCGTTGAAGCAATGGGTAAATAATCGTATATTCGGGTATATCAAATATAAATAATTTTTTGCCATTTTTTAATTGCATTACGAGCAAATATTTAGCTAATTTTTGTAGCTCTCCCTTCCATATTTTTTGTTGAGCGTTTGCATCTTGGTAGAACAAAATTATTGGTTGTTGTTTTAAAAGACAGACAAATGACACACACATTGGATGGGGCATACCTATATTTCTACCTCAAATTATTTAAGCTGAGTGAACAAGTGCTTAGCTTAAGTAACGAATGGAAACTACTTTTAATTATTATATATTACATTATTTAATTATTTTAAATGTATTAATTTATGAAGATATTCGGAGATCTCCCATCAATTGTTTATCCGAAATCAACACTTTCGTAGGATATACATACGTCATGACGAGTTTGTTTTACTACTTATTCTGAAAAGATATAGAATAACGGCGATTGTGAGATTAACATGTTGGAAATGCCCACGACCCTTAAATACGCGGGATTTCTTAATAATCAATGACCCATTTTCTCCCATCCTTTCTATAGCAACTATAGGATATAGATGATGATACTTTGAGGATATGTTAAAATAGTCATTAAATAGAGTTTCCTAAAAAATAAATTATTTATCTTAAAAAATGTCGAATTTATGAAAATTTTTTCCAATTGTTCCTATGGCAACTATCTGATGTAGTGTTCCCATTCTGGCAGTTTTGACTTACATACTACCTGCAACATATTGAAGGGTCGGTGCAAAGTTTCTGCCCGATAGCTTTAAAACTGAGAGACTAGTTTACATAACAACCGACAGACGGACAGACGGACAGACGGACAGACAGACAGACAGACAGACAGACAGACAGACAGACAGACGGACATGGCTAGATTGACTCGGCTGGTATGCTGATCAAGAATATATATATATATTATAGGGTCCGAGACGTCTCCTTTACAGCGTTACAAACTTATGGTCAAAATTATAATACTCTCTGGAAGGGTAAAAAAATACCTAGTCTGGTCTGGGGTTTGAGCCTGTGACCTGCGTGTTCTCAGCCAAACGTCCTAACCATTGCACCACCATATAATTTTCGAAGCGAGTAGCTAATACAGTATAAACATATTAAAGGCACATATTCATACACATGTATATGAAGGTAGTGCGTTCTTAGCGGCACTTCCTAGAAAAATCAACCTACGACCGCAAGCGATTTACCGTTTATTTGTGCAAATAAGCAGATAGTTTGTTGTTAGCGGCTGTAAACTTTGCAAATTTTTTGTGTGCTTTGTAATTAACCAACCTTGATGAAATTTTCAGGATCGGTAGAAAATTATGCTCCAATTACGTAAAAAAGGTTCTAATTTGAAAATTGTACAGTGCAGTGCAAACATGAAACATGAAAACAAACATGAACATGAAAAAAGTTAATAAAATCGATCTGCATCAGTATTGGGAGCATATGCAGTGGTAATATGGTTTCTCTAGCTCTTATTGCAAGTTGATGAATAACTCGTATATCTTTTTATGGAACGCAGGGCTAAATGTGACACAATATTTTATGATTTGTGCATATACTTGTAAATGAAATAAAGTCTTCTGGGTATGTATCAATGCATCAGTATATCTTTTGTAGTTTTGTTGTAAAGCCGATAGATTTTAAACGCAAACTAAACTGACTATTTATTGTGCGCTTTCTAGTTAACCAAACTTAATGAAATTTTTAGGATCGGTAGAAATGAATGCTCCAACTGCGTGTGTTAAAGCCCAAGACTGTAGATTGCGCTGTGTGGTGCAAAAGTAAAAACATAAATTGTTATGTTATCAACATAGACTCGCTCTATTTGAATGACCCTTTATTATATCTCCCTTTTGAACGAGAGATTTCAGTGCAACTGGTCTTCAAGTGTACACATCCACATTTCTCATTCTGGATCTCGCCACTGAAAAATAAGGATTCGGACAGCGAAAAACCACAGCAATCTAAATTCGAAAGTAATAGAAGGAGGTATCCGGCTTTGGAGGGACTGTTTCGTTTTATGAAGACTCATTTAACGCACCTTACTTTCCACTCCACCTCGCTGAGAGGGGAAATAGTGGGATATGCCAAATGAAAAGAAGTGCAGTTGAGCTTAACCATTGAACCGAAGTAGATTGCCGCTACACAAAAGATTCGATTTATTTAATGCTTTTCCACTTATCTCAATAGTTGAAATCCAAAAATTATTAAATAAACTGAATGATAATTAACATTGTAAATTGTTCCTGACTTATTAATAATCGTCGTAGCTACCTCAGCTAAGGCTGATATCTTAGCTTCCACTTTTTAAAGTAGCCATTCTTTTTTATTTTTAGTTCGTTAAGGTTTTTACAAAGGGTATTATAATATTGCCTAAAAAATTTCAACCAACGTATATATGTATATTGGATTAAGCGTTGGCATGCTTATACTGGATCAAAAGGATAATATTTTTAAGGCGATAATAAAGATTTGTACTAAAATACGTGCAAATGTTATATATTTATACCCTTGCAGAGGGTATTATAATTTTAACCAGGAGTTTGTAACGCAGTGATGGAGACGTGTCCGACCCTATAAATTATATCAGCATCACCAGCCGAGTCGATCTAGCCATGTCCGTCTGTCTGTCTGTATGTCTGTCGGTTACTATGTAAACTAGTCTCTCAGTTTTAAAGCTATCAGGCTGAAAGTTCGCACCGACCCTTCAATCTGTTGCAGGTAGTATATAAGTCAGAACGGTCGGAATCGGAATACTACATCACATAGCTGCCATAGGAATGATTGGGAAAAAGTGCCATAAATTCGATATTTTTTTAAAATAATTCATTTATTTGTTTGGAAACCTCTTTTTAAACTATATTTTAACATATCCTGAAAGTTTCATCAAAATCGGACCACTATATTTTATAGCTGCCATACAAACGATCGAACAGTTTTAGGGCAACTGGTCTGCAAGGGTATTCTAAGCTTCGGGTACCCGAAGCTAGCCTTCCTTTCTTGTTTTTTTTTCTATCCCGGTCAAATTTGCTCAGATGGTACATACATTTAATGTCGATGTTTTGACATCAAAAGTTTTTTAAAACAAGAAAGGAAGGCTAGCTTCGGTACCCAAAGCTTAGAATGCCCTTGCAGACCAGTTGCCTTTAAACTGTTCGATCGATTGTATGGCAGCTATAGGATATAGTGATCCAATCTTTGGTTTTTAAATTTCCAAAAAGGCTTTAATGTCTATGAAAACTGTTTTTCTCAAGAATGAATTAATTGTCTTGAAAAACACCAGAGTTATGCTCAATGACCCATTTTCACCCATCGTTCCTATGGCAGCTATAAGATATGGTGTTCCGATGTTGATGAAACTTTAAGGATATATTTAAATAGTCATTAGTTAGAGTTTACTAAAAATTAAATTAATTATCTTTAAAAATTTCGAATTTATGTCACTTTTACCCAATCGTTCTTATGGCAGCTATGTGATGTAGGGTTCTGATTCTGGCCGTTCCGACTTATATATTACCTGCAAAAGATTGAAGTGTTGGTGCCTAGTTTCAGCCCGATAGCTTCAAATCTGAGGGCCTAGTTTACATAGCAACCGACAGACGGACAGACAGACGGAGATCGACTCGGCTGGTGATGCTGATAAAGAATTTATATACTTTATAGGGTCAGAGACGTCTCCTTCCCTGCGTTACATACTTCTGGTCAAAATCCCTCTGCAAGGGTATAATAATATTAAAATAAAATAATTTGCATACCAGTTTTTTATCCCCGGATAAACTTATACGTATTTACGCCGACTGTTCTCAGGTATAAAGGACAGAAGATGGAGCAGAATGGGTAATGACAATTTGCAATAAAATACAGTGTTGACTATTCGGACGGGGCTATTCCTTCCTCTTGACACTCATACTCCTGCATGTGCAGTATATGTTGAAAACCGAGGCGTGACCTCTCGGTTTCGTTGAAAACTGTTGCACAACCACCACGCGGCAATTACTTGCAGATTCTGTCGCACCGCAGACTTTGCTGCCAGAGTCGCTCTTGTCCTTTTGGCAACGTTGCCAGACGTTTGGGTTTGAGGTTTTCCATTGCGGCTCTCGGCCGTTTCTGTTGGTGTTGGTCGTTGTCTAAAAAGGGATGAAACTGAAATTTATTGCACTGCCTTATCCCACGTTCCCGTCCATCATTTGTGTGTGCAGGAAATGCAGCATCTTATTGGACTTTGACGTTTCTGATTTTAATTTCTTCTTTCGCGGCATCGTTTATTCATACACCATTATTTTAATCTGACGATGTCGATCTGTCACAAAAGAATACCAGGTCCAAATACTCTACATTTTATGAAACAATATAGCAAAAAACTCAATAAAATAACAACAAAGAAGAAAGTAAGGACAGTTTCGAGGATAGGAACTAGTATACTGTTGAAGACCAATTTTTTGATTAAATTTTTAACTTCTATTGTATTTCGATGGATACGTCATCCGGGAAATACAAGATCTGCATACCATGTTAAGTACGGAAATCCAAACACATTTTATTTATACCCTTGCAGATGGTATTATAATTTTGACCAGAAGCTTGTAACGCAGTGAAGAAGACGTCTCCGACCCTGTTGCAATCTGTTGCAGGTAGTATATAAGTCGGAACGGCCGGAATCGGAACACTACATAAAGTGCCATAAATTCGCCATTTTTCAATATAATTAATTTATTTTTTAGAAAACTTTATTTAATGACTCTTTTAACATGTCCTAAAAGTATCATCAAAAGCGGATCACAATATCCTAAATATCCTATGGGTCATGAGCATAACTCTGGTGTTTTTCAAGACAATTAATTCCATAGACAGTTTCCATAGACATTAAAGCCGTTTTAGAAACCGTTTTAAAAACAAAAATCGGATTACTATATCCTATAGCTGCCATACAAACGATCGAACGGTTTGAAAGCAACTGGTCTGCAAGGGTATTCTAAGCTTCGGGTACCGAACCTAGCCTTTTTTTCTTGTTATACCCTTGCAGAGGGTATTTTAATTTTGACCAGAAGTTTGTAACGCTGTGAAGGAGACGACTTCGACCCTATAAAGTATATATATTCGTGATCAGCATCACCAGCCAAGTCGATCTCCGTCTGTCTGTGCGTCTGTCGGTTGCTATGTAAAGCTATCGGGCTGAAACTTTGAACCGACCCTTTAATCTTTTGCATGTAGTATATAAGTCGGAACGGCCGGAATCAGACCACCATATCACATAGCTGCCATAGGAAGGATTGGGAAAAAAAGATCGTAAAGTCGACATTTTTTAAAGATAATTGATTGATTCTTTATAAATCACTTTTAAATAACTATTTTAACCAATCCCAAAGGTTCATAAAAATCGGATCACTATTATCCTATAGCTGCCATAGGAAGATGGGAGAAAATGGGGCATTGAGCATAAATCTGGTGTTTTTCAAGACAATTAATTCATTCTTAAGAAATACAGTTTTCATAGTTATTAAAGCCGTTTTATAAAATTAACAAGAAAGGAAGGCTAGCTTCGGTACCCGAAGCTTAGAATACCCTTGCAGAACAGTTTCTTTTAAACCGTTCGATCGTTTATATGGCAGCTATAGGATATAGTAATCCGATTCTTGGGTTTTTTATTTTTTAAAACGGCTTCTATGTCTATGGAAACTGTATTTCTCAAGAATGAATTAATTGTCTTGAAAAACACCAGAGTTATGCTCATTGACCCATTTTCTCCTATCGTTCCTATGGCAGCATAGGATATAGTGGTCCGATTTAGATGAAACTTTCAGGATATGTTAAAATAAATATTAAATAGAGTTTACCAATAAATAAATAAAATATCTTTAAAAATGGCGAAATTTTTTTTTTTTCCGATTCCGACCGTTCCGACTTATATACTACCTGCAACAGATTGAAGGGTTGGTGCAAAGTTTCAGCCCGATAGCTTTAAAACTGAGGGACAAGTTTACATAGCAACCGACAGACGGACAGACTGACGGACATGGCTAGATTGACTCGGCTGGTGATGCTGATCAAGAATATATATACTTTATAGGGTCGGAAATGTCTCCTACAATGCGTTACAAACTTCTGGTCAAAATTAAAATACCCTCTGCAAGGGTATAAAAACAAAATAACGGATTACTTTATCCTATAGCTGCCATATAAACGATCGAACGTTTTGATGGCAACTGGTCAGCAAGGGTATTCTAAGCTTCGGTACCAAAGCTAGACATCCTTTCTTGTTTTTACGTATGTTTAGATATCATAATAAAAATTGTATTGAGTAAGTAGAGCGATTTTTGTACACAGTCATATCGGCTACAAATTCGCCAAATGCGAAGGCGGGCGGCCCACCTCTGTTTTTTTGGGAGAGGCAGCTGCGGTAAATGTCGGTTCACATACAAGCACAGATTCAGCTGTACACATACACGAGTGACTTTCATTCTGCACCCCTAACGCCAACGACGCAGTCGGAGCCTCTGCCGCAGTTCACTGCTCTGCCGACAGTCGCTGCCTTCGCGTGCTTTGTTCTCAGCGAACTTTTCGGTTCTCGTATTTCTCGACAAGCAGGCGACGCGTCAGCATTCTCGGGCAGACGCTTCACGAAAACCTGAACTTTGAGTAGTATTTATTAGAAGGCTACATTATCCATTGATCTCGTTTGCCTTAAAGAAAGTAGTGAAAAACTAACTAAAAAAATTTTGTTAAGCATAATTTATTATCCTCAAGTGCAATTTTTAATACATATTTCTTACGTTGTGTGTGCATTAATACTCAAGACTGACCAGACTTGATTTTTGCGCTAATATTTAAAGATTTAAAACAAAATAAATAAAAAGGACCGGAAAAAAAGTTCTTAGAATCAAACGCATAAAAAAGATTAACACACCTTAAACGGAACTTTTGACTATTTGTTTTTCCATAAACAACCTAGGTCAATATTGTTTCTAGTGAATGTGCGGGAACTTACAGAAAAACGAATAGTAAATATTAATCGCATACACATTCGTGACTATAACTTACATACATATATGCGGAAATCAAATTGAAAAACATCATCAGAAGCGATCACAAAGAAAAACACGAATCAAAACATTAAAGTAATAATTGTATAATATTAAAGGCTGGCAATCAGTGAGTTTGGTTAAAAAAAAACCCGAGCGGCTGAGAGCTTCGTCGCAACCTACAGAAATACGCATACCTCAACCTCGCCAAGTATACTATTCGACGAGTTCTTACCGATCGCTTGCTCACCACATTATTGCAATAGTAAAAACAATAAAACATAAATGGCTCTGTTCTAACAGTACCAGTTTTGTAAACCACATCACCAAGTGCGGGCGATGAGAGTTAAAAGAGTATAGTGAGAATTGCGATTACGAGTCTCGCAGACGAGTACGCCCAACGCTTAAAAAATTTTGGTGGACAACACTTGCCGCTGGTCGTTTCGCATGTTTGGATGCGCACAAAACATTCGCTATAAAATACCAACGTTTGATAGAACTAAATTTACCACTTGTAGTACGTTTCGCTGATAAGGAATAGTATCAAATATTATTTCGGTCATTTTCCAGTTAATTTTTATGGTGAGTGTCTGATCTTCATGAGATTTACCATTTTTACCATACTTACCATTGGAATATTGGCAATATTAGTTGTTCAAAATGTTAATTATACGCACCTATACATATGTCGTATACATAATAGCAAAAATATTTTTAAGTAGTCCTAATATGGAAATATGTAACTAGCGATCCCAATGGTGCTATTTATTCTCACTAAACAAAAATCTATGGTTTGATACTATGTCATAGTCCTTCCAACTAAAGATATGAGATACAGTAGTCCGATTGCGTTAGTTTTATACAAACAAATAGGTCAAGAAGGATCGATGTGAAGTTTCACCTCGACACTTTTAAAACCAAAAGACTAGTTTTTGTAGAAATAGACAGACAGACGCACATGGCTAAATCGATCCGTTTGGTGATGCTGAACAGGAATATATTCCGGAAATGTCTTTTTTAAGATGCAAACTTCTAATATATCAATCAGAAATACTCATAAATTACGAATATTGAATATTATACCGTATGTCGCAATGTAGTATTTCATTAGCAAATATAACAAATAACACAAAAACACCCCTAAAGCATACTGTCCGATGACTCAAACTAAATTAGGTTAATAAATCTGCCATTTGAGTCATCGTGACCATAGTAATTTTAAATATGTTATTCTAGGTATTCAACATATTTAAAAATTATTCGATCGATGTCTTAAAGGGGTTATCTAAGCAGTCGTGAGTCATTGACCGAAGTGAGTCATGCGATTTTATATTCTGCGTTACTTACATATGTACATATATATATATAAATATTTCCGGAATTTCCGACTAGAACCAATTTTAATGATCGCTAGTGATATTTGCCAAAGATGTAAGAAATGGCAATGCATTTACTTTTTATTTTTTTATAAAATCTCAAATCGAGTTGTGATACTTTTACCACTCTATACTGATCGGTTTAATTTCATTGCATCTTTTTTGATATAATTGCTTATATTGTGTCCGAAGGTCAGTGTCAGTATCAGGAAAGAGAACATATAAACAAACCCACCAAATCAGAAAGAAACCGTAAGTGGCATATTAGAAATAGTTTTTTTAATCTGTGAAAATAAATATTAAGGTATTTATGTGTTCAGGAAATTGTTGAAAAAAAAACAACATTTTAGCCATTGCTATCGCCAAAATTGACAAGTCATTTGATTACTTTTTCTTTTGGAGCGTTCATTTACGTTCCACCTGTTAAAATTATCAGGGTAGCCGACCGAACTCTTATCAGTATTGGGATATTTAAAAATATATATTTTTTTCGAATATTTTTTGCATTCCCTTTGCAGAGGGTTTTATAGTATTTACTAGAAGTCTTTAACGAAGTTTAATTTACATATCATTTTGTAATTGCCATCTTAAGTAGTTTTATTATTTACTTTCAATTAAGGTATAAGGCTTTAAGGTATGAACTATAAATATAGACAGTAGAACTGTCTCTAAGATCAATGGGAAATGTTCATCGAAAGTGAAACAAAGGGGAAGTCTTACCGATTCACTGAATTCGTTTCTTTTTGACCTCTTTCGCAATTAATTCAAAATATCTTATCATGGTCAAGACAAAACACATGACAGACACATGACAAGCTCGCGCGGGCAAGAGAAACAGAACATTCAATTTTCTTCTGATTAAACTTTGCCTACCCCATTAGGTTTTGTATTGGAACTTGAATATACTCGTACATATTTTTATACCCTTGCAAAGGGTATTATAATTTTGACCAGAAGTTTGTAATGCAGTGAAGGAGACGTCTCCGACCCTATAAAGTATATATATTCTTGATCAGCATCACCAGCCGAGTCGATCTAGCCATGTCCGTCCGTCTGCCGGTTTCTCAGTTTTAAAGCTATCAGGCTGAAACTTTGGACCAACCATTCAATCTGTTGCAGGTAATATATAAGTCGGAACGGCCGGAATCCGAACACTACATCACATAGCTGCCATAGGAACGATTGGGATAAAGTGCCATAAATTCTCAATTTTTTAAGATAAATAATTTATTTTTATTAGAAACTCTATAAAATGATTACTTCGAAATATATTGAAAGTAGCATCAAAATCGGACCACTATATCCTATAGCTGCCATAGGAACGATGGAAGAAAATGGGTCATTGAGCGTAACTCTGGTGTTTTTCATGACAATTAATTCATTCTTGAGAAATACAGTTTTGATAGACATTAAAGCCGTTTTAGAACGGTTTTAAGGCAACTGGTCTGCAAGGCTATTCTAAGCTTCGGGTATCGTTAAGAGATACCATGACTTTTTGGAATATTCTTCGGTATGTATGCATTCTTCGGTACATATGTATTTATTTACATATATAGGTAAATGTGTACGGCAAAGTTTGCTCTGCTAGAAAATTTCGTATCTTATCTGCTTCCTTGCCAAATAAAAGCCCCCGCCATATTGCTGTGAATTTTTCGGAAGTTTTGCATATATATATAGTTTAAAGTGTGCATTTGTATGCCCACATATAAAATGGATGTCCAATCACCACCTAATGCTTGCTATTTATTTATTTTTATTGATTAGACCCTGTACCCAAAGGGTAAAGGGTATATTAAGTTTGTGCAAATGTATGTAACAGGCAGGAGGCGTGGCAGACCTCACAAAGTATATATATTCTTGATCAGCATGACGAGCTGAGTCGATATAGCGATGTCCGTCTGTCCGTCTGTCCGTCTGGATAAACGAACGGATCTCAGAAACTGTAAGAGCTAGAAGAACCTTATTAACAGTGCAGATTCTCGTAATTATTACGCATACGAAGTTTTTTTTTCAGGTGCCACTCCCACTGCCTCCGCAATTTGTATTTTAATGTTTGCACTGCCCTGCACTTTTCAAGCTAAACTTTTTTTTAAAAATACACATGCAATTGGAGCATAGATTTCTACCGATCCTGAAAATTTCAACAAGATTAGTTAATTAGAAAGCGCACAATAAATACCTAAAGTTTACAGGCGCTAACCACAAATAATCTGGTTATTTGCTCAAACAAACGGTAAATCGCTTGCTTTTGACCAGAAGTTTGTAACGCAGTGAAGAGACGTTTCCGAACCCTATGAAGTATATATATTCTTGATCAGCATCACCAGCCGAGTCGATCGCCGTATTTCCGTCTGTCCGTCTGTCGGTTGCTATGTAAACTAGTCCCTTAGTTTTAAAGCTTTCGGGCTGAAACTTTGCACCAACCCTTCAATCTGTTGCAGGAAGTATATAAGTCGGAACGGGCGGAATCGGAATACTACATCACATAGCTGCCATAGGAACGATTGGGAAAAAGTGCCAAAATTTCGCCATTTTTAAAGATATTTTATTTATTTCTTGGTAAACTCTATTGAATAGCAATGTTAATATATCCTGAACGTTTTATCAAAATCGGACCACTATATCCTACAGCTGCCATGGGAACGATGGGAGAAAATGGGTCATTGAGCATAACTCTGGTGTTTTTCAAGACAATTAATTCATTCTTGAAAAAAAACAGTTTTCATAAACATGAAATTCCCTTTAGAAAATTCAAAACCAAAAGTCGGATCACTATATCCTTTAGCTGCCACACTAACGATCAAACAGTTTTAAGGCAACTGGTCTGCAAGGGTATTCTAAGCTTCGGGTACCGAAGCTAGCCTTCCTTTCTTGTTTTATTTTGCCTATAACCAAATTTGTACAGGGTCTGTAACGGTCGGGAAACTCGACTGTAACGTTCTTACTTGTTTTTATTTATTCTAATGCCTTTGACGTTGTTCACCCTCCTATTTATACCTTTTTTTATCACCACCACAATTTACCAAACTTAGTCCAGATGCAGATTCAGGTAGAAAATAAGATTATCTTTTACGCAGTCTTTCCTTCTGTTCGCGAGGATAACCTCTCTTACTTGTTTATCTGAAGCGGCTTGCACAAAGCGTTGTGCTTTTTGGATACATTTCATCCACTCATAAACCGTTACAGGAAAATATTCAAATTGCATGCATGTCCTTTGGCCTTCAAATTCAAATGAGTGCAAAGTTCAAGTTAAGGCTACCGCGACGTACCTCTTTTAAGCACATCTTGTTGACTGTACTTACGAAACGTCGAGTGTTGGGTGCTGTATACGATCTCTTTTGGAATTGCATTACTTTTAAACTCTTGGGTAACCAGGGGTACCCTATATGCTCGAAATTTCCAGCTTTATTTTAAGCTATTTATTTTCTTTAAAGTAATTGGCCTCCGGCCACTATAATTAAAATAGTAATTTGCTTAATATCTCTTTAAAGCTGCGAAGTCTTTAAAATCAAATGCAATGGCCTCCCAATTACATTTCGTTTTTTATTCAAACAGAACTATGCACATTTTAAGCCTTTAATTCAGGTTTTTCTGAAGTAGCCGCTATCCACAACCTGCCAAACGTGTTTTGCCAAAAAAAAAAAAAAACAAGAAAGGAAGGCTAGCTTCGGTACCCGAAGCTTAGAATACCCTTGCAGGCTAGTTGCTTTTAAACCGTTCAATCGTTTGTATGGCAGCTTTAGGATATACTAATCCGATTTTTAAATTTCTAAAAAGGCTTTACTGTCTATGAAAACTGTTTTTATCAAGAATGAATTAATTGTCTTGAAAAACACAAGAGTTATGCTTAATGACCCATTTTTTCCCATAGTTCCTATGGCAGCTATAGGATATAGTAGTTCGATTTTGATGAAACTTTCAGGATATGTTAAAATTGCTATTAAATAGAGTTTTCCAAGAAATAAATAAATTATCTTAAAAAATGGCGAAATTTTGGCACTTTTTCCCAATCGTTCCTATGGCAGCTATGTGATGTAGTATTCCGATTCCGGCCGTTCCGACTTATATACTAACTGCAACAGATTGAATGGTCGGTGCCAAGTTTCAGCCTGATAGCTTTAAAACTGAGGGACTAGTTTACATAGCAACCGACAGACAGACAGACGGACAGACAGACGGACATGGCTAGATCGACTCGGCTGGTGATGCTGATCAAGAATATATATACTTTATAGGGTCGGAAATGTCTCCTTCACTGCGTTGCAAACTTCTGGTCAAAATTATAATACCCTCTGCAAGGGTATAAAAATAATATATATATGTACATATATACAAACATATGTATGTACATGGTATTTATGGATGAGGGTTTATAAAATATGTATATGTATGCATAACACAGGAAATGTATCTAAAGTATGGTCAGGGTGACTATACAAATTGATCTAGCCAAGTCTGTCGGTTCGTCTGTTTAAACAAATATATCTCAGAGATGGTAAGAACTAGAGACACCAATATATTTGATTTCGACTCGTTATGTGCACCCAAAATTTGTATAAATAAGTTTGTATATCCCCATATCATGGAAACTTTATGAGCTAATGCCACCATATTACAATTTAGATTAGTTTTGTTAAACAGGCATATCAAGTTGATTTGATTCCCGAAAACTGCATTTATTAAACTTTTTATAAAAGACTAAAAGTCTTAATGCAAAACCATTTCTGTGATAAATAAATAAATATTAAATAAATGTATATTCAGAATTGTTATTTCTAATTTTGATTTAAACAAACTTATCTAATTAATTTAACTATTAAAATAATACAACATATTTATAAAGTTTTAATTTAAAATTGCCCCAAAAGTACGCAATCGGTCTTAATAGGCGGGGCACTCAACCATTTGGTAATGGTAAGGAGTATACAAACGTTGGAAAGCTCGACTGCAACACTCTTCCTTGTTTTTATGGGCATGATACATGTACTCGGTGTGGTAAAATCTCGTTTTGAATTTTTGTTTTGGCAAAACTTCGATTAGCTTACTAAAAACTTTGATGTCAAGTGCCCTGCACCTTGGATACCCGCTACTTTTCTGCTAAATCAAGACCTAATAAATTCAACCTCCGAAAAACAGTGGTAGTACACAGATATTACAAAATGGACTAATCAATTTCGGGGTTAATTTTAAAGTTCCTCAATATAAACAACTTGCTTATTTTTATAAGATCATCTTACCAAGAATATGGCAAACATAAAAACATTTGCTTTATCGTTAATGAGCGGGTGTCAATAGTACAAAATTTGATCTGCACAGGGTTCACACGAGTCTATATACAGAAAATGGTGGCTCTGCTTACGCAGTCTCTGAGAACTGGGCTATATCGATTCGACTATTGATGCTGATCAACAATATACATATAGTTCATGTATATATACTTTTTAAGGAAAAGCTTTTACATAAGTGCTCTATGAGTAACGTATTCGTTGTATATCAAATGTATAACACCCTCAACGTCCGACCAATTTGTTTTTTTTCCTTTACTTTACACATTAAAAAAATATCTTGACGAACTTTTGTTGTGTCTGTTGCTGCGCTCTTAGTTCGTTGAACCTTTTGAATGGCAACTGCTGAAATGAGGTTGCTCTGTCGCCGTGGATATCGTGGCGGTAAGCTGATGGAAGCAGTTTTTTTAATTTTTATTCGGGTTCAAAAGTTTAAAACAAATAAGAAATTAAGGCTAGCTTTGCGGACCGACAGACATCCGGAAATGCTTAAATCAACTCAACTGTTGTAGGTGTTCGAAAATATATACAGATGTAAATATCGTAATTTTATTATCAATACTTCTGGGCAGAATTATTATACCTTCTGAAAGGGTAAAAAATATCCATCACTTGGTTCATTTGGCTTAATGACCATTTTAATGTGTGTTTGCATCAAAACCTGCCACTGATTCATAAAAATGGAAAAAAACGATTAGATCGAAAAAGTTCTGATCTCCTCGTTACATCATTTTTAACCGAAATGAAAAATTACTTTAGGCTACTGGTCAAAGTTTGCAATGCGAAATACACACACACACTTATCCGTAAACTGCAGAGCCAACTGCAACGCCAGCGTGGGCAGAGCTGCAGCGTCGCAGCGCTCGCGCACTCGACTCGCTGTTCTTGTTGTTTTCTTGAACTTGAACTACACGTGGAGGATGTGCAAGAGTTTTTGACACGCGTTTGGAGCAGCTCCTGCAGCTATACAGTAAGGAGGCCGTGCCTTTGTTTCTGACAGTCGGCAATCAATAATCGTGCTATCTTGTTCTTTTGTTTTCCCTCTCGAATCCTTTGTAAGCGATTACTATTGCAACAACAGCCATGAGGCCGTTTGTGTGTGTGTATGTGTTGTGTAGCAGATGCTACTGTGTTAGTAAAAGGAAAACTCCTCCAAAATCTCTGCACACTGAGCTTTAATTTTCTCGTTCTGCCGCGAGTATATACATATGTACATACATATGAACTTACATATGTATGTAAAGACGTAGTTCATTTTACGCTAGCTGGAATAATTATGCCATATTTGCCAGTTCTGCTTTGCTAGCGCAGCCAACCGATTGCCCCAACTAAGCTGCGTCAGTTTTGTTTTGCGTGCCGGCGCGTCCTCTCAGCTCTCTAGCTCGTTTTTGATAGCTTTGTATGTGTATACATTTGGCTTTGACGCTTTTTGACCTAGGCCAACCCAACGTCCAAAGCAAAGTGGGAGTCTGCCAAAATCGGTTTCCAACTTTTTTGTCATACGGATAGTTTTATAACGTTAATTATTTATATCATCGGCTTTGCGTTTCTGCAAGAGTATTGATTTCTTTAAATCCGTAATTCAAACTCTTTAGTGTCATTGACCCCAAATTAAAAAAAATGTTTCTTCAAAATCTAGGAATATATTTCCAATTAATATAAAATAATATAAAAAATGGAAACATGAAATGAAATGAAGAAGCAAAAGCTTATTATACCCTTGCAGAGGGTATTATAATTTTGACCAGAAGTTTGTAACGCAGTGAAGAGACGTTTCCGAAACCCTATAAAGTATATAAATTCTTGATCAGCATCCCCAGCCGAGTCGATCTCCGTCTGTCCGTCTGTTTGTCCGTCTGTCTGTCCGTCTGTCTGTCTGTCCGTCTGTCTGTCTGTCCGTCTGTCTGTCCGTCTGTCTGTCCGTCGGTCTGTCTGTCCGTCTGTCTGTCCGTCTGTCTGTCTTTCTGTCCGTCTGTCTGTCCGTCTGTCGGTTGCTATGTAAACAAGGCCCCTTAGATTTGAAGCTATCGTGACGAAACTTTGCACCAACCCTTCAATCAGTTGCAGGTAATATATAAGTGAAAAAGTGCCATAAATTCGTCATTTTTAAAGATAAATAATTTTATTTTTAGTAAACTCTAATTAACGACTATGTAAATATATCCTTAAAGTTTCATCAAAATCGGACCACTATATCCTATAGCTGCCATAGGAAAATGGGAGAAAATGGGTCATTGAACATAACTCTGGTGTTTTTCAAGACAATTAATTCATTCTTGAGAAATACAGTTTCCATAGACATTAAAGTCGTTTTAGAACTTGTTTTAAAAACCAAAAATCGGATTACTATATCCTATAGCTGCCATACCAACGATCAAACGATTTGAAAGCAACTGGTCTGCAAGGGTATTCTAAGCTTCGGGTACCGAAGCTAGCCTTCCTTTCTTGTTTCATCTCCTTATCTGTGTATCTGTGTACGATAAACCCGATTATTGACTATCATAATAGATAAAATGTAATTTCTCCCGAAACATTTTGTTTGTGCTATTTCGTTCATACCGTCAAACATTTTTTAGTTTGAGTCTCTTATTTCTTCTCCCATACCAATACGCATACAGAAATATTTTTTGTGCCGAATGTTAATGAACTTTTACTCTTAGAGGAATATCTATTTGCAGCACTATCAAAAATAAAAGTGGACAAGTTTTTAAAAATATCTCTTAATGAAAAAACATGAAAGAAAGACGGCTAGCTTCAGGTCCCGCAGCTTAGAATACCCTTACAGACCAGTTTCCTTCAAACCGTTCGGTAGTTTGTATGGCAGCTATAGGATATAGTGATCCGATCCGTTCCGACAACAGAAATAAGGATTGGTGCAAAGTTAGAGCCCAATATCTTAAAACTGAGAGACAAGTTTACATAGGAACCGACAGACGGACATGGCTATATCGACTCGGCTAGTGATTCTGATCAGGAATATTTATACGTTATAGGGTCGGAAAGGTTTTTTTACTGCGTTACAAACTTCTGTTAAAAATTTTAATACCATCTGCAAGGGTATAATTATCCCATAATTCGGTTTTTGTAAAGTTTTTATTTTATATGGTTAAAGGTAGAACACTTAAGTAGGGTTAGATTTGCCACATTAATAGAAAAAGGAAATTTTGGTTTCACACTGAAATTTCTTGTATCGTGCTACAACCCACTCGAACAGAAAAACACTCTAAAATATCCCATTCACGTTGCACTCAAACATTTTCCAATTGGGGGAAATTTCAGATGATACGGATCCAATTTTGAAGGTGGTTGGTTTTCCCATGCTGAGGTTTTCTTATGTGTGTTAAGGCTGATTTTTCGACCACTCACCCACCAGTCTCCGTTGAACCATCAAGCATAGAACTTCGGGAGCGCAAAGTGAAAGTTTACTGATTCCGTTTTATTGTTTTTTATATACAAATGTTTTTGCTAACATGTGTTTGTAGACCTCTATAATGACTGATTTTTCAATGAACGATATCTTGCGATCGTTTAGTAAAATGCGGATGAATAAAGGCTCAGGTCAAAGCGGTTACCACCAATACCACAACCAACAAAATCAGCATCGTCAGCAACCGGCGCAAAATGCTCAAGTCAAACAACACACAAATCCCATGCCCCAATCAAAAGATTTAAAAAAAATTATCAAAATAATCAAAAAGAATTTGATTAAAGAGAAAATCACACGGCAAATGAAAATTCTTGTCTAAGGAAATTAATTTTAATCTTAAGACTGCTGATATATACAATCAAGGACTGATAACCTTAAAATGATAAATATTCTCTTGAAGGCTGATTTTTCAAACCAAATTAAGGAATTAATGTTATAGTATACAAATGTATAAAATATCTCTAAAACAATGATTGAACTGTAAAAATCCTTACACCATTTGCAATTGTAAAATGACTACAGTTTAACAATCAAAGACTAAAAGTAGTAGCAAACATATAAAATCAAGATGACTGAAAACAAGAATGACACTAAAACTTGGGAAACAAATCATATTTGGATTAAAAATGTTCTCAACAAATCGGGCACTGAATTTGTGGATAAATCGAAGACTAAAGCGAAGTCTGTTATAAAAAACACTGCGAAAGGTAACCACAAAACTTGCGGACAAATGTTGGACGATAAAGTCAAGGCTATTTAATTTGGTGCTCCATTTTTTTAGGACGCCATTTTGTTTTGGTATACTCAGTTTTGCTTTTAGGTGAATGTTAGGGGAAGAATACGCGAGAGAGGGAAAAATATAAAGAGAGAAAATATAAGAGAAGGAAGACACGAAACCGAAAAGATACACCGGCTTGAAAGTCTTATGTTTTCAAAAATATCTTTAAATTTACGTAAATGGGGACATTTTGAATTCAGCATTTGAGAAAATTTGTTTCACCTTTTTCGCTTTTCTCTCTTTTTCTGTGTGTCCTTCTCTGTCCCGTGTTTATGCGGTGTTTTGTTCACAAAAACCCCGGCCGTCAATAACAGAAAGTTCTTAACTCAAATTTAAGGGGTTGGTTATACCCCAGTTTTTCTTTTCATTCCTCCTATTCTTCGTGCATTTTCCAACCACCCGTATATAACGTTCTAGCTAATGGGGTTTTTCATTAAGATTTTCTTGTGTTAATAAAACTAGAAGCGCGTTTGACCTTATGCAAAAAAAACTACGTAACTATCAATGAACAGAATGTTTATTATTTCTTTGACAAATATTTTCGAAATTGCAAGCCTTCTTTTTTAAGTTCCAACAATCCTATTTTACGCAATGCAGATTTAGCCAACATGGTCTACTATCCCGCTAACCAGCTGCTTATAAAAACGGAGCAACCCAGTCAGACGCAGTTCTGTCTCCAAGTGCCGCCATCACTTACAGCTTCGACATCAAGTTCAGACGTGGTTGTCGGACTTTCAGGCGGCCAAGAGGAACACTATGAACTTTTACAGACGCCGCAACATCGGCAACTGCAAATTCAGCAACACCAACGTCAGGAGCAGCATCAATTCATGAGCTATCAGCTTACCATCCAGCAGCAACAGTATGAAAATCTTACGACGGAAAATTCGAGCTCAACAATCAAAAAAGAACCGCCCGTCAGTTTTACAGTGGCAGCGACTCAGCCACGGAAGCCGAATGCCATTAAACCGCAATTCAAGTGCGAACAGTGCGGCATGACCTTTGGCAGCAAATCGGCTCACACCTCGCACACTAAGTCGCATGCAAAGAACGCTGACCCATTGATGGGTGGTGTTGGGGTGCATGATGCTGCCGACCAATCATTACCAGCCATCGAGCTGAACAAAGCGGGATTGCCGGTGGGAATCCCCAAATGTCCGACCATTAAGCCGTTGGCAAATGTGGCCTCTGGAGCCGATCCCTACCAGTGCAATGTTTGCCAAAAGACCTTCGCGGTGCCCGCCAGGCTGGTAAGTAGATAAGCTTGAAATCAAGCAATATATGGTACTAAATTATTATAATAGTCTTTAATTTTGATCAGAATTTAGCTCGTCACTGTGTATTCTTAATCTGCATCACCAGCCGAGTCTAGCCATGTCTGTCTGTCTTTCCATCGCAAACTAGCTTCTTCGTTTTAAAGCTACCGGGCTAAAACTTTACACAGGGACATCTTTCTGTCGCGGCTGGAATCGGAATACTAAACCATATAACGATTGGGGAATTTTGTTTTAAATTTGTAATTTTTAGACCCTGTACCCAAAAGGTAAAGGGTATATTAAGTTTGTGCAAATGTATGTAACAGGCAGAAGGAGGCGTGGCAGACCCCACAATGTATATATATTCTTGATCAGCATGACGAGCTGAGTCGATATAGCCATGTCCGTCTGTCCGTCTGTCCGTCCGTCCGTCCGTCCGTCCGTCCGTCCGTCCGTCCGTCCGTCCGTCCGGATGAACACACGGATCTCAGCAACTGTAAGAGCTAGAGGAACCGTATTACCAGTGTAGATTCTCCTAATACTGAGTCAATTAGAGTTTATTTTTTTAAGTCGGCGCCACGCCCACCGCCCCCGCAATTTGTATTTGAATTTTTGCACTGCCCTGCACTGCACAATTTTCAAGCTAAAATTTTTTTAAAAATACACATGCAATTGGAGCATAGATTTCTACCGATCCTGAAAATTTCATCAAGATTGGTTAATTAGAAAGCGCACAATAAATACCTAAAGTTTACAGGCGCTAAACACAAAAAATCTGTTTATTTGCGCAAACAAACGGTAAATCGCTTGCGTTGGGTGGTTGATTTTTCTCGGAATTGCCGCTGCAGCTGCGCTGCCACTACCTTCATATACATATGTATGAATGTGCGTCTTCAATATATTTATACTGTATTAGCTGTCGGTTCAAAAAGTTTGGGTTTGTCGAATGGTTACGACGTTCGACTTAAAACGCGAAGATCTTGGGTTCGAATCCCAGACCGGACTCGGTGTGAATATATATATATATATATATATAGTTTTTTGTACAGGGTCTGTAACAGTCGGGAAACTCGACTGTAACGTTCTTACTTGTTTAAGATAATTGATTAATTAATTAAGATTTAATCTATCCTTAAATACCCATAAAAATTTTATAAAAACATTAGAGTCGATTTGAACAAGAAAGGAAGGCCAGCTTCGGTACCCGAAGCTTAGATTGCCCTTGCAGACCAGTTGCCTTAAAACTGTTCGATCGTTTGTATGGCAGCTATAGGATATAGTGATCCGATTTTTGGTTTTTATACCCTTGCAGAGGATATTATAATTTTGACTAGAAGTTTGTATCACAGTGAATGAGACGTCTCCGACTCTATAAAGTATATATATTCTTGATCAGCTTCACCAGCCGAGTCGATCTAGCAATGTCCGTCTGTCTGTCCGTCTGTCGGTTGCTATGTAAACTAGTCTCTCAGTCTTAAAGCTATCGGGCTGAAACTTTGCACCGACCCTGCAATCTGTGGCAGGTAGTATATTAGTCGGAACGGCCGGAATCGGAACAATACATCACATAGCTGCCATAGGAACGATTGGGAAATAGTGACATAAATACGCATTTTTTAAAGATATTTTTTTTTATTTCTAGGAAAACTCTATTTTTTGACTTTTTTAACATATCGTGAAAGTTTCATCAAAATCGAACCACTATATCCTACAGCCGCCATAGAAACGATGGGAGAAAATGGGTCATTGAGCATAACTCTGGTGTTTTTCAAGACTAATAATTTATTCTTGAGAAATATAGTTTGCATAGACACAACAGCCGTTTAAGAAAATTTAAAACCAAAAATCGGATTACTATATCCTATAGCTACCAAACAAACGATCGAACGCCTTGAAGGCAACTGGTCTGCAAGGTTATTCTAAGCTTCGGGTACCGAAGCTAGCCTTCCTTTCTTGTTAATTTTTTAAAAAGGCTTTAATTATGTAAACTGTATTCCTCAAGAATGAATTAATGGTTTTGAAAAACACCAGAGTTATGCTTAATGACAAATTTCTCCCATCGTTCCTATGGCAGCTGTAGGATATAGTGGTCCGATTTGGATGAAACTTTCACGATATGTTAAAATAGACATTTAATAGTTTCAGTAGAAATAAATAAAATATCTTTAAAAATTGCGAAATTATGTCCTTTTTACCCAATCGATCATTAAACTTGTTAGATATAGGGATATTATTTTTGTGAGAATGGTTTGACCAGGTCATAGATATAGATATATTATTTTTTTTTTAAATTGCGAAATTATGTCATTTTTTCCCAATCGTTCATAAACCTTGTTAGATATATAGATATTATTTTTGTGCGAATGGTTTGACCAGTTCATAGATATAGACAAATTATTTTTGTATTTCATAAGCGTTTTGGCATTATTTTTTACACTTCAATTATTTTATTCTTTTGCATTTTATTCGTTTTAGATCCGCCACTACCGGACCCACACTGGTGAGCGGCCGTTTGAGTGTGAATTCTGCCACAAGTTGTTTAGCGTCAAAGAGAACCTGCAGGTGCACCGACGTATTCACACCAAGGAGCGACCTTACAAGTGCGACGTGTGCGGCCGTGCCTTTGAACATTCCGGGAAGTTGCACCGCCACATGCGCATCCACACCGGCGAACGACCCCACAAGTGTTCTGTTTGTGAGAAGACGTTTATCCAGTCCGGTCAGCTAGTGATCCACATGCGCACACACACTGGTGAAAAACCCTACAAGTGTCCGGAGCCGGGATGTGGCAAGGGTTTTACCTGCTCTAAGCAACTAAAGGTGCACTCACGGACACACACTGGCGAGAAACCGTATCACTGTGACATTTGTTTCCGAGACTTTGGCTACAACCATGTGCTAAAGCTGCACCGAGTGCAGCACTACGGATCCAAGTGCTACAAATGTACCATCTGTGACGAAACTTTCAAAAACAAGAAGGAGATGGAAGCTCACATCAAGGGTCATGCCAATGCGATTTCCGATGAAGAGGCGGAGGTAGCTGAGGTAGTGAATAGTAACACGGAGAGTAACAACAACTTACCTCCGAGTTCACAGCCGGTCGTTAAAAAACCTTACCTGCCTCGTCAGACACGTGGAGCCAAAGCAGTAGCAGCAGCTGCTGCCGCAGCAGCATCTTTCGTCCCCTCACCATCGTCCCTCTCGCCTAGCTCCCTAAGCTCTACCTACTCGCCTTCAGCCAGCAGCATTGCCTCACCGCCCCCGACGACGACCCACTTAGGGCTATCTCAGATCGAGCCAGACGCCCTAAGCCGAGATAGTGGAGTGTCGAGCGCCCTGCCTACCCACAGCAGCTATACGGACGAAGAGTTGCCCACGGACCTGAGCATGCAACAGTCAATGACCCACTACCAAAACCCGCACAGCCTGCTGCAGCTCCAGCCTCAGGACCCTGACCTTACAATCAATCCGGCCCTGCTAGAGGCGGCTAACATGGCGCGTAGACGTCACGACATCGACATTCGAAACCAGGATGAAGACGTTCATGTTGCCGCATGGCAAATGATGCAACTACACCAGGGGTATGTGGGAACGCCTCCACCGGAACAACAGAAGCAGCTTTCTCATCAACAACCGCAGCAGCAATCTATCCTGACTGATTTGTCTGCCAACTATGATGATACCCACGAGGCGACCTTGCTGATTGAGCACTTCAACCGGGGCGACCTTGCTCGCCACGGCCTGCACAAGGGGTACGCGCCGGTACCCAAGTATGAGTGAGTATCCTATTTTTATTACTTAGTTGGCTTAATTCTACCAAAAACAAGAAAGGACGGCTAGCTTTGAGTCCCGACGTTTAGAATACCCTTGCAGACCAGTTATCTTCAAACCGTTCGATAGTTTGTATGGCAACTATACTGTATATACGGTATATACTGGCTAATTTTTTTTCATTTTCTAAATTGGCTTTAATGTCTATGAAAAGTATATTGTCCATTTAATAACATTTCATTTAAAGTTAATATGGCTATTAAAAAGTGAGTTAAAAACAATCAATCAACAAGAAAGGAAGGCTAGTTTCGGTACCCGAAGCTTAGAATACCCTTCAGACCAGGTGCCTTTAAGCCGTTCGATGTTTGTATGGCAGCTATAGGATATAGAGATCCGATTTTTGGTTTTGAATTTTCGAAAACGGCATTAATGTCTATGAAAACTTTATTTCTCAAAAATGAATTAATTGTCTTGAAAAACACCAGAGTTATGCTCAATGACCCATTTTCTTACATCGTTCCTATGGCAGCTATGTGATATAGTATTCGGATTCTGGCCGTTCCGACTTATATACTACTTGCAACAGATTAAGGGGTCGATGCAAAGTTTTAGCCCGATAGCTTTAAAACTGAGAGACTAGTTTACATAGCAACAGACAGACGGACAGACAGACGGACGGACAGACAGACAGATAGACGGCCATGTCTAGATCGACTCGGCTGGTGATGCTGATCAAGAATATATATACTTTATAGGATCGGAAATGCCTCCATCACTACGTTACAAACTTCTGGACAAAATTATAATACCCTCTGCAAGGGTATAATTATCTTTAACAAGAAAGGAAGGCTAGCTTCGGTACCCGAAGCTTAGAATACCCTTGCAGACCAGTTGCTTTAAAACTGTTCGATCGTTTGCATGGCCGCTATAGGATATAGTGATCCGATTTTTTGTTTTTATTTTTTTTTATAACGGCTTTAATATCTATAAAAACTGTATTTCTCAAGAATGAATTAATTGTATTGAAAAACACCAGAGTTATGTTCAATGACCCATTTTCTCCCATCGTTCCTATGGCAGCTATAGGATATAGTGGTCCAATTTTGATGAAACTCTCAGGATACGTTAAAATAACCATTGAAAATTGTTTCCTAAACGAATTAGTTATCTCAAAAAATGGCGAATTTATGGTACTTTTCCCAATCCTTCCAATCGCAGCTATGTGATGTAGTGTTCCGATTCCGGCCGTTCCGACTTATATACTACCTGCAAAAGATTGAAGGGTCGTTGCAAAGTTTCATCCCGATAGCTTTAAAACTGAAAGACTAGTTAACATAGCAACCGACAGACGGACAGACAGACAGACAGACAGACGGACAGACAGACGGACAGACAGACAGACGGACATGGCTACATCGACTCGGCTGGTGATGCTGATCAAGAATATATATACTTTATAGGGTATATGATTATGGGGTCGTAGATGATTCCTCACTGTGTTGCAAACATTTCCTTTAAAATAATTCGGAAAAAATCTTTACAGATTTTGGAACAAAAAATGTTTAATTTTAAAAGTAATAGCTGCTTATGCCAATGTAGTTTCAACCTAAGCGACTTGCAGTGGCCATCACTTATCCTTGGAAGTTCATTTAAAATCAAACAGACAACAATCTAGTGCCTGATCGAAGCATTTTTTAGACCCTGTACCCAAAGGGTAAAGGGTATATTAAATTTGTGCAAATGTATGTAACAGGCAGAAGGAGGCGTGGCAGACCCCACAAAGTATATATATTCTGGATCAGCATGACAAGCTGAGTCGATATAGCCATGTCCGTCTGTCCGTCCGTCCGTCCGTCCGTCCGTCCGTCCGTCCGGATGAACACACGGATCACAGCAACTGTAAGAGCTAGAGGAACCGTATTACCAGTGTAGATTCTCCTAATACTGAGTCAATTAGAGTTTATTTTTTTAAGTCGGCGCCACGCCCACCGCCCCCGCAATTTGTATTTGAATTTTTGCACTGCCCTGCACTGCACAATTTTCAAGATAAAATTTTTTTAAAAATACACATGCAATTGGAGCATAGATTTCTACCGATCCTGAAAATTTCATCAAGATTGGTTAATTAGAAAGCGCACAATAAATACCTAAAGTTTACAGGCGCTAAACACAAAAAATCTGTTTATTTGCGCAAACAAACGGTAAATCGCTTGCGTTCGGTGGTTGATTTTTCTCGGAATTGCCGCTGCAGCTGCGCTGCCACTACCTTCATATACATATGTATGAATGTGCGTCTTCAATATATTTATACTGTATTAGCTGTCGGTTCAAAAAGTTTGGGTTTGTCGAATGGTTACGACGTTCGACTTAAAAAGCGAAGATCTTGGGTTCGAATCCCAGACCGGACTCGGTGTGAATATATATATATATATATATAGTTTTTTGTACAGGGTCTGTAACAGTCGGGAAACTCGACTGGGACGTTTTTACTTGTTTAGTTTTTAAAATGGCGGCCGCAAGAAAATGTTTTCCAGATTTTCGGGCAAAAACCAACTGTTAATTGTTTATAAACATCGTAAGTAACCGATAAAAAAATCTTTTGATCAGGCACTAGTGTTTCATGTCTTCGAGGTACAGTGGTCACCAGTTCAAAAAACATAGTTTTGAGAAAAACGCATTTGAGATTTACACTCAACTTAACGGTCGCTTGCAGCTGCTGCTATCTACGTGGTCTCGAACGTTTCAGAACGCCGGAGAACCCTTGGCGAATTATCGATTAACTCGAAAAGTATTTGTGGGATTCACTTCAAATACTTTAAGAAAAAAAAATCGATTTTTGAAAACTCTGACTACACCTAACCCATTAACAAATTATTGTTTGAAGAGTCCGACCTACAACAGAAGTACACCGATGTTACAAAATCGATCGCATACTCTTTGGCCCATTCATTTATTTTTACTTGCATCTTAGCAACAAGAAAAGATGGCTAGCTTTGAGTTCCGAAGCTTAGATTACCCTTGCAGATCAGACAAAAAATGAATTATTTGCCTGGATCTGTAAAAAAAATCATTAAATTGTCATTTCTAGTGAATCAATAAAACATTTTGTATATTTTTAAAGCTTTAACGAGAAAGAAGGGCTTGCTTTGAGTCCAGATTAGAATACCCTTGTAGATCAGACAAAGAATGAATTAGTTGTCTGCATCTGTATAAAAGTCATTTAATTTTCATTTCTAATGAATCAATAAATTATTGTTAACCACTTGATCTGCATGGAAACTATATAAGATTTTATGTGTAATAGGAAGGTTCAAGCTCGTATTGTCTTCGGTAGATTTTACATTATTGCTAAATTTAAAACAAACTTGGTGGATCCGCTAAACAGTGGCAAAAAGCTCGTTTAGATCCCGATAACTATTTGTTCATAGGCGCTTCCTTCTCCCTGTTATATACATCTACACAAATAAAATATATTATTTAACTTTATGAGTAACAGGTGATTAATTTTGCGGTATCTGTATTAATTATGAAAATAAATCTTATAAATTTAAAAGCTTTGTTCCCATTTAATGCATATTTGGACCATAAAATTGTTTCGCCTTGTAGATCCGCTTTGCCTAATCCGGATATCGTTCGTCGAGTGGAAGCTGCTATCGGGCTACGGTCTAGCACGGAGTCACCCGACCGGAGCTCGTCGCCTGAGAGTGACTCGCTGATGATGGCCGATCGTAACGTCATGACGCTCCCACTGCGCAAGCGCAAACACTACATGAATAAGGGCGACGACGGCCAGGAGGAGTTTGAGAAAGTGACTAGGACAGATGCAGGAGCTTCCGTCTCTGGCGAAGTCGTTGCAAAGGAGGACTCTGGTGATAGCTCCGAGACAAAAGTGATGAGAATAAGTTCAGTCATCCAGTACGCCAAGGCCTCATAGATCCAAGAAACCCTCCTTCTACCAGCGTTAAGACTGTTAAAAACAATTTTTTTACTGAAATTAAATGTAGTATTCTTTTTTTATTACTTTCGAGGTTAGTCAAAAAAAGCAAAGAGAAGGGGAGAGATAGAGAATGAAATTAAGCGAGGATAAAAAACATGCCAAAAGTATTATAAAAAAAATTGTTTTAAAATTGCTATTATTTCAAAAATAATGAAGTCTTAGGGACACTTTAGTTTGCTTAATTGCTTTTTGTTAAATGTTTGATTTATATAATTGGGTTTGTTTCCCTGTTTTGGCACTGAGTCAAATTGCAACAGTTGGCATTACGGGTATTTAGCTTCATTAAGAAATAAGTAATAACTGTTTAAAATAATAAAGCATTAATAAGGCCATATTGGCATTTAACATATATAAATATAAAACATATTTATTATCGAAATAAAGTACTCGCCAAATTTCTTCCATATATCCACCATTAATGTAACCAACATCATCGATATCCACCATTTGATATGCATTTTATATTTAGATACAATTAAACATTTACCAATACTAAATCATTACAAAAAATGCAACATGCAGTTCGCGGTAATCCAAATTGTATAATACGAAGAAAATTGAACTGAAAACCCAACAATCATAAATAAGTTTTAACAATTACAAACTAGATGATAACAATTTAATTAAATGGTCAAAAACATAATGTTCGGTACACGCTTAGATTATATTATGGTATAAATTGTACCAAATATTTTAAATGGCAAATTGAATCAGAATATTAATAAAAATTAAAAGCAAGGGACCGAGACAGTCCTGCAATTCCAATGCATACATAGTACATACTAATCTAAGTATGTATACTAAATTCTATTCTATTCTATTTTCATTCATTTTTGCGTTGACATTATTTTGACTGATTTGAAAGGTAACTACAATCGTTTAAATTGATCTATAGTTATGAATTTTCTTTACCTCATCAATCATATCAACATACATATCTAGCTTAATTGTTTTCCAAAACCATATTTTTATACCCTTGCAGAGGGTATTATAATTTTGACCAGAAGTTTGTAACGCAGTGAAGGAGACGTCCCCGACCCTATAAAGTATATATATTCTTGATCAGCACCACCAGCCGAGTCGATCTAGCCATGTCCGTCTGTCTGTCCGTCTGACTGTCCGTCTGACTGTCCGTCTGACTGTCCGTCTGACTTTCTGTCCGTCTGACTGTCTGTCCGTCTGCCGGTTTCCATGAAACTCTCAGTTCTAAAGCTATCGGGCAGAAACTTTGCACAAACCCTTTAATCTGTTGCAGGTAGTATAGTTACAGCTTTTTGAATTTCGCATGTGTACCAAAATGAGTTCCTTGAGGTGATTTTTCAATCTCGGGAAGAGAAAAAAGTCACAGGGTCATATAGTCACTGGCTAAAAACTGCATTATTGGGACATGGTACATTGGTAATAACACACTGTTGCTTGAAACTAATGCCACTCATACTTAGAACAAAACAGTTTCACGAAAACTAACGCTACGGACAAAAAGATAACTGTAAGGCGTTTAAACCCATACTAGAGGTGTATTACATGTGCACCTGACGGGGTTTAAAGCCGCTCGTTTTCAGCGTTGCCAGATCGGGAGCGAAGTTGCCAGTCTCATTACTTTATTTACACACCTGCACATCTGCACAAACTTAATATATCCTTTACCCTTTGGGTACAGGGTCTAAAAAGTAGTAAGCCGAGCATTTATATAGGCCAAAAAGAACTACTCTCCAAATTGGAAAACCACAGGTTAGCGAATATTGTTAACAGCGCCATGTTAGCAGCATGTTTCTAAAGGGTCTTTTAAATAGAACAAGTCGATGTTAATAACATCCTTTAGACATTAATAACATCGCCTCGCTTAATTTGAATTTTAACACTGTTAACAGTTAGAAAGCCAACTGTTAACAGTGCTAAAATTCAAATAGAGCGGGTTAAAATGAATAATATGTAGAAACGGGTTTTAATCAAAATAACCGTTAAACGTGATCTGTATGAATTTCAGTTTGTAGACATATGTACATATATTGACCACACTAATAGTTTCGCATTAAAAATGTTGGTCTATAATAAAATCAGAATACTAAAACTCGAGTGGGCGTGTCAAAAATGTAAAACAATATTGATCTGCATGAGCGATTTTAATGTGTTTTTCACAATCAGTCAAGGTGGACATTCAAGGCTATTTTTATGAAATCAATCAATTTTTAAAACTTCCAAAGATGTTATTTTTTCCCCATGTATTCCGGACCTTACGACTTATATACTTCCTGCACAACTACAGTCCGAAGGCTTTAAAACATTTATACATGGCTAAATTGAATCGGCTGGTGATGCTAATCAGAAAAAAATATTTTTTATAGGAATATAGATGACCATTCATTGCATAACAAACCTGTTACAATAAGGGTATAAAATTGTACATTTTTTAGGACGCGCTTTCCTGATGAGTTACAGCTTTTAGATTAGATCAATATTGTAAAAATCACAAAGACTGATTTTGATTCGTATTCGTATTATTGATGATAAACAAGAATTACTTTAAAATCCACAAACAAGGGATTGAATTAATGAGTATAATTTTCCAGGCGCACTATTATGAATAAGCTGATTGAAAGAATTCGAATTTAAAATTAGATTTATGAGAAAAATAAGAAAGAAAGGCTAGCTTCGGGGCCCCAGTTGCCTTAAAACTGTTCGATCGTTTGTATGGCAGCTATAGGATATAGTGATCCGGATTTTGGTTTTTTAATTTTCTAAAATGGCTTTAGTGTCTTTAAAAACTCTATTTCTCAAGAATGAATTAATTGTATTGAAAAACATAGCTGCCATAGAAAGATGGGAGAAAATGGGTCATTGAGCATAACTCCGGTGTTTTTCAATACAATATATATATATATCTATAATATAAAAATGAATCGCAAAATGTGTTGGTAAGCGCATAACTCAACAACGCCTGGACCAATTTGGCCAAATCTTTTTTTTAAATGTTCTTTGAAGTTCAAGGATGGTTTTTACGGCGAGAAAAATTAGAATTATTGCTGGAAAAATCCTAAAAATAGACAAAAATAAATTTATTTTAAGGAATTCAAATTTTCCTGATCAAGCAGGCCTTGACTTGATTTCTGACATCTAAAAAATTGATATACCTGCTTACGACACCCAAAACCTCATTCCGACTTCAACTTTTGTATGGTTCACATCTTAATTGTAAATACTCTATCTGGCCACAATTTGTATAAAAAAAAAACAAACAAAAAATTTTCAAATAAATAAAAATCCGAGATTATTTTGTAAAATTGCTTGCAATGTCGAGAACTACGTGTTTAGTTAGTTAGTGTTTGTTTAGTTCGTGATTAGTGAAAAAATAATTTATATTTGATATGCCTCCTATAAGACGAAGCAATTTAGGTAGAAGAACCAGAAATGCTACAAACCAAGCTAATTACCGATCTAATCGTACTGCACAAGAACGTGACGACGGAAATGAACGTGAAAGAATTCGGATATCACAAACGCGTGAAGCGCGAGCGCGACATTCAACTAATAATCGCGCAAGTTTGAATCGAGCTGCTTTCAGTTACGATGTGTCAATTGACTACAGTAACTACCAATGTGTTGTTATTGGTTCTATGAACTCGGTTTGCTCACACTGTAAGGCATTAAAATACAAAAACGAAGCCAATGGATTGTGTTGCGCAAATGGTAAAGTGAAATTGATACCATTGGATCCACCACCAGAACCATTGTACTCATTGGTTTCAGGAATAGGAACAGATTCTATACACTTTTTGACACATATCCAACAATATAACAATTGCTTTCAAATGACTTCATTTGGGGCAACAAATGTAGTTCGGGAAAATTTTATGCCAACTTTCAAGGTATGTATTATAGCAGTTACTCATAATTATTTTAGCGAACAAAATT